>NIJG01000161.1:8213470-8338764 GCA_002201625.1 Euglossa dilemma
AAATTCTTCATTTGTCGAATAGGAATAACTAAAGAAACAAAAGAATAACAAAATCGTATGCACCGGCTACACATAGAATATTACTTTAGCCTAGGAATCCACTAATCTTATGATTTCGACACCTTATCACAGAAATAAAAACACTTTGCAATTTTTACTTTATCAATCTTTAAGTTCACCATTGATCTTCAGTAATCTGAATTCTCTAGAAATGTTTTCAAAACTTTACTACTTTCTTTTATGTAACGTGTCACAGGTATTACTAATGTAATATTCTTGGACCACGCATTTTAGAAGACTATTTCGATGATTTCTCAATTAAAAGGAGTACCTTGTACAACGCGATTCTGCATCTTCTACAAATGTTTAATTCTCGTAGTGGGACATTTCTCTGAATCCATGGTAATGAGTGTTTCAAGCACACTATGATCCTGTTCCTTGATTTACTTAAACTGCAACCGGGACATGTCTGTCTTATCCTCGTTTTCATACTGTGATACTTATTATATGTCGCGTTTAACTATTCTTTCAGGCATACTTCTACCCAACTACCTACCACTTCCCGACTCTGTTGCACACTGACTGCTTTGTTGATCCTGTCGCCCTTATAGCCATAGCCCTTGGTGGGGACACAGGGTAACGGACCACTTTAACTCTAGTCTCTAATTGGTCACAATTTGTCACTTTAGCTGCAATGGCACTGAGACACAAAGGACATGATATTTGTGTATTATGTTTCATATGTTATCGTTTATCTAAAACTGCTTATTAGTCAGTATATCGCGTTACACCTTTTTATTTCATTTACAGTGTAGAAACAGATAACAGTGAGAAAATATAAATTTTAATAACATTTTTTTCAACGTGTTTCTTATTGAATAATGAACATAACGTGCCCTTATACAAACATAATACCCTAGGTTATATTTCAGAAACCATTTGAAATATGACATAAAACGGTTACGTATACATCCTGTAGATAGACCTCAAGATAAGGTCAAATCTCAACACCCCAAGATAAGATCCATTTCTACTTGTTCCCACCAGACGACCGGATCCAAGAATCGAAGAACCCTGTGTATCAAAGGTATAAAAGCTTGACTTGAAAAATAAACACCAGTCTGAATCCTATAATTGATACTGATATCCCACTCTTTGTTTTAGCCTTCGTAATTCTTTGCTATAGTTTGCGTTACTTTAAACTTTCAGCTATTAACGTAGTATGTGACTTCTATACTTATATATATAGAAAATTTCACATATATAAGACATTTCAGGCATTTTGTATATCTTTGCATATGTATTTTCATCAAGAACCAATATTGATTTCTCCGAAGTTTTGATGTAATTTTTCAGACTGATAATTTCTCAAAACGTGAATGATGTAAACATTTCTTTCACCTAATATCATGAAAATGTCTCGTCTCGATGGAGAACAACGTTTTGATTTTTTCACGAGATGAAAACTAAACATGAAGAAACATAATAAAGTAAAACAGAAATTTCTTAATTTGAAATTACAAGTTCCAATAATGATATAAAGATAATAAGATAATTAACAATAATGTTGTCGTTTGCGAAACTTAATTTGAAAAATAAATAATATTGTCAAAAATAATAAAATTAAGAAACTGGCAAAGACTTGTATATTATTAAAATGTGTTTAATTTGTTTAAGTTATGATGTTGAAAAAAATAACATATAAATCATAATTTTANCAAAAACATCTAACGAATAACATCTGTGATTTAGTTGAAATTTGTTAATCATATACATAATATCATACGTCGATATTAGAAGGTTAATACCGAAAGCAGTGACATCTAACATAACGTATCGCAAACTTTGATGGCATTCAACCATATTGAACAGGCCAATGCACTTGTATTATTGCTTGTATATTCGTTGACAAGACCTGATAAATTTTATTTTAACAAAATATTGGCCCGTCTCATTGGTTGTTTAATTAACCGATAAGAAGTTTATGTTATAATTAAATTATTCGCGCTCGAAGATTGGTAAGCATTTTAAACAATGTTTACGACATGTTCGTAAGGAAAACAACATAACCTCTTTCCCTCTCTATATATTTTTCTCTTTCCCCCTTTTCTTTATTTTTCTTCTTTCTGTTTATCATACTTTTTTTATATTAATTTGTATCATATCGAGAATAATTTCTATATTAATTTGCTTTCGGATACACTTCGTACGACTAACAACCACACTTCTAATAACCTACAGAATTTTAGTGGACAAATTTAATTGAACGAAATAACTGTGTGCTCAGTTGCATTGCAATCATGCGCTGGGATAGGAAACCAGAAATTTAATGTCGAATAAAAGCACGGCGGTAAATTGCAAAACGTGGGAAGGATGCCGAGTTGTGGCAGCCTCATCAGAATCATCAGACGGCGCCTCGTACTTGGGCTCATCTTCGCTTTATCACTCACTTACTGCGCCTTTTCACTTTTTCGTAACGAGGTAAATAATTGATAGAAAAAAAAAAAAAAAAAAAAAAAAAAGAAAAAGATGTAAAATTGTATATTAAATACATTTAAGTAACTAATAGTTTTCATAACCAACCTACAAATTTTAATTTATAATTTAGAAGTGAATATTATCTGATCCCTAGAGAAAGACATTAGCTTTGGATAATGATCTTGACGACATGGATCCCATGATGATTAATGACAATAATGATGATTTAGTGTCTGACGATGATGCATTATCAGAACAATTGAAAGGATCTGGTAAACCCCCATTGTGGCAAATGGCAATTGTTGATCAAGGGGCAAATAGAAACACATTAAATATGGAAGCAATGTTAAATTTAAATGATACAGATACCATGGTCCATCCTTGTCGTAATTCTGTTCAGGTATATTAAATATTAGAATGTTGAACCCAACATCATAAAATAAATGACTTTACCAACTTGTTGTTGTTCTAATAGGGCAAAGTCCTAATAGTAGATGAGCGTGGTATTGTATGCTCTAGACAGGAAATTTTGCCAAATGGTTGTTGTAACATAGAACAAAAGGATTCTGCAAAAAATGAGGATACATCAGCTATAGCCAAGAGAGAGAGGTATAGTTGTAAAACATGTAATGCTCAAGGGTGCTGTGCTATCTATGAATATTGCGTTTCCTGCTGCCTACATCCTAGCAAGGTGGCTTTTCGTTTTTCTTTTTTCCTTTTTTTTTAAAGTTATAGCAGATGACAAAGGTACTAATATAGAATTATTATTAACAGCAAATAAAAGGCAGGAAGGACGTGCTATTAGGTTTGCTTAGAGAAAATCATAAAGTACACAGGGACCAAGATGTGGTGAAGAAACGCCTGCGCAATTTAGACCGGTTTCAAGTTTGTCTGGCTGCATGTCGTACTTCTAGTGCAAGCGTTCGCCATGAGAACACCTATAAAGATCCACATTCGAAGCATTGTTACACACTTCAACCGCCGTATTCACATCAAAGACACCGTCGTGATGTTGATTCATACAATAATAATGACGACAACCCTGTTGTCGTTGCATCTTTTTCTGTTATGCCGTTACTTACCCTCTTCTCTCCCTTCTGCCTGTTTATACACGCAAACAACGATACGTTTTTACTATCGTGCAATTATCATTCTTCGATGTTATTCGATTATTACTCTCATATACAACCACCTTGAAATATAAAGTAAATTTACTATACAATGTTTTTCATAAGGATGAACGAATATCGCGTACGATGTCAGATTTGTAACGCCACAAGTCCTGGTAATTAATTTTCAAGCCAGAATACCGTTTCTGTACGTGCTCCATGACTTCGGTCTCGATTCGATTTTGTGTTGATTTGCTTACCTGATTTTTTATTAACAGTCATTGTATTTTCTTAAATAACAATTCAGTTTCCATTCTTTAATTTATGACTTACATCTATGTATTGACATTCTGCAGCCGCGTAATGGCATGAAATGGATCGCCTCGAGTTTTGTGATTTGTTGATGCCTGATCCGTGAATTAATAAGGGATGGAAGAAGACTGTATTGCCTAGTTTCATTTCAAGATATTTCCAATCCATAGACTTGGGTAAATCCTTTAAAAAAAAGTTAAATGTTGCGATTTAAAGTAATAGACTACATTTAAATTTACACCAAAATGCCATGGTAGAATTTGTTAACGGAATCTGGCTTCGATCCTGGTGGATAGTCGTGTTTGTACATATGGCCGAGTGTGTGTGCCAGGAGCCACACATAAAGGCATCCATTTTCGCGAGTGCACGATTCAATAGCAGTCCATGCTGTCACTATCCGATCAGCTGGTTCGGAAGGAAAATAATACAAATCCTGATGGGGTGGATGTCTGAAAATTATTCATCTTATAGCGATTTTCATAAGAAACGAACGAGCATCGTTGAGGAAACTACAGTGGGAAATAAAATAATTTTTTTGAATGGAATAGAAAAATTTAAAAAATATTAAAAAATATATTTTTGAAAAATTTCTGGTTTTTATTTAACTTTTAAAAGTGAAAATTGTAATTGGAAAGTTAAAATTAATATCGGGCCTGAAGTTGATACGAATATTTAATTATAAAATTGAAACTGTTTAAACGATATCGTAACATTCGAGGCGTTCACTCGAAGATATTTTTATTACGCTACTTTAGACCAAAGATTGCTTTGGCACTGGAACAAATAGCAGCAGTTAACGGGAAAAGTATTACAAGTTTCTCGATGACAATACTTGGCCATGAGTTCTCATATTTGATGTAACATTACTTGAATAGTCTGAATTATAGTGTACTTATACTACACTATAGTAGACAGATTTATATTCCACTCTGTCTTGCATAAATTTATATCTTGGAACAAATTAAAGTACAAATTAAATTACCGAAAAATTGCTGGAAAATATCGTTTCGTTTAAAAAGTGATTAAATATCTTTTTTTCTCGCAGTTGGAGAAGCGAACATTTCGTATGTTACGACGAAGTTTTTAGAAAAAAAGAGGAAAAGATAGCTGAGGAAAAAAGTCGGTAAAATTGAGTATACGACGAGGAGGGTAAAAAGTAAATCGATATTACTTGGAGGTACCGAATTCGATGTCAGGTGGTTTTGCGATCAGCATACTGTGTACAGCCATGATATTCGACCCGGTGAATGCTTCCACAACATCGAGAATACTTTTATGTGTGATATATTTACGGAAAACTTCATCGTGAGTTATATCCTGCAACTTGTTGACCGACTTCCTGTCCTTCACATCGTGCATCACGATTATGTTACCGCGTGGAACTTTGTTAGCTACGATGTCGTCGAACCTGGGGAAATAATTACGTATTAAGACACCAGAGGGACAAGATCGACTTCTGAACGCGACGTCTGTGACGGCTGTGTTTCCAAATAACGCGCAATATTAGTAACTGATTGCCGATCAAATGCAATGACTCATTTTGAACGGTACGATAACGTGGTTAATTGTTTAAATGCCAGGTTTGTCCTATCATTGAATTATTAAGCAAAAATATACGAATCGACCGCATATGACGAATTTATTGAGATTTTGTGACGTGTATCAAACAGTATCGATACTTTTCGTAACTTTCGACCGCGTATTACTCACGCTGTTGCGTATTTGAAATCTCAGTCATTTTTAAAACTGACAGTGCTTTACGCGGTAAGAAATTTATCGTTACACCTCTTTGGCGCGTTGTAAAATCATTTTATACTATCGATTGTCTGTTTAACCGATTATATTAAATATTCG
Source organism: Euglossa dilemma (assembly GCA_002201625.1). NCBI lineage: Eukaryota > Metazoa > Arthropoda > Insecta > Hymenoptera > Apidae > Euglossa > Euglossa dilemma. Next base: position 8,219,224 of record NIJG01000161.1, read on the forward strand.
ATCGAAATCGATGTACCTCTGGGAGCACTTGTCGAGAATTTCTTTTGGCACTAATCGGCGGAACATCAGATACCCTTTTTCTTCGTAAAATAATCGTTGACTTAACGTCAGCTTCTCACTGTTTCTCGTGAAACGCAACATTTTTATGGATCTTGCTGTCTCTCCACGCTGAAGCAATACTGGAACAGAAATTAAATTAGATCAGTGGAAATCGAACCTTGAATACACCGATGAAATAAATAAATACGCCGGTAAGTAAAAGCTCGAAAATAGCGTATTAAAATTATCGCACCCTGTTTCTTATTATTTATAATACTAATTCCTGTATTATTTCTATAACATTACTGTAACATTGTTTCAAAACATACGAGAGATTATTCGTGAAAAAAAAAGAAAAAAATGTCTCGGAAAGTTTGGTTCGGATTTACATATTTTATCCGCGACACCAAATTTTTCTGACACGGTTTCAGGACCATTGTAAACATGTTTGCCTGTGGTCTAGCACTATCTTTTTGCGATAACTGCATCCTAGATCAGGCTTCAGCTACTCGGCTAGACTACGAGCGGTTTCCTACTCATTTCTCGTTCGAATTTCGTTCAGTGTTATTTAACAGTGACTCGACGAACGTCGGAAGTTCAACCGTTTCAAGTTAATCGCAGTGCCCGTGAATCCACGATCCTATTTTTTCCTCGGTGAAATAACGGTTCCGAATGTAAATGGGAAACGGGTTCGCGTAGTTAAAACAGCTGACAAGAATATTGGCTTTCTCGTAAAACTGTCATTTACCCGTTTTTTTTAATATGGTCTGCGGTATCAAGAGGGAGAGTTATTAGCAGATCTTTTATTTATCGTTCCTCGACCAATTCACGGTAGCGACAACGGCAGTTTTATACATTCTACTCTTCCTCTTTTTTCTTTTTTCCCCGTAATGATCGAACAGCGATATTTTTGAATGTTTACCGCAGTTTGCCAGAGTCTGTGTATAACAGTGACAAGGAATTTTATGTTTCTCCAGAGGGGTCAGTGGATTTAGACTTCTATTTGATCCTAGGTAATAACCAATCCCATTTGTTAACGATAAAATAGTTTTGTGTTGAGATATAGAGCAGTAACAGCCAAGTCTGTTCGTTCCTTCGAGGAGAATTAATGTTTTCAAAGTTGCGAGTGAAACGCGAGGCAGGTATTCGATCTAGTGATAATTCAAAAGAATTTTGCGTCTTCAGGATAAATTAAATATCAAGAGTAGAAGAGTACACTCGAGTAATCAATAAGAGATCGGTGGTCGATCTAATACGTATGATGATCTTAATGCAGTTAACGTCACTTTTATCTCGTTTTCTATGAAACTTCTAACGTAACAATAGTACAGATCTCCTGTAATACACTCGAAACAATTAGAAAGCTTTATTAATCAAACAAAGGTGTATATCAACTATATACTAGACTTACCACAACCTAAACGAGCATCTTTTGATTAAAAAATCCATAATTAATTAATTACATTACAATTAATTTCTCCTTACACGTTATTTTTCTCGCGATAGATTTAGCGTTCCACTAACAGCAAGTGTGTTAGGACATCCTATTTAGCTTCTAAACGCGTTAATACTCGACTCGTGAATCACTTTGAAGAATCTAAACTAGCTTCGGAATATCAATCACTGTCCCTGGCTTTCTCCGTTGGCGGACAACCGAATTCCAGTTTCCTTCTCGAAAGCTTGGCGAATTTTGAGAAAAAGAGGGTGCAGGATGCGGGCAATCCATTCTGCTTAGAAATCGCAATTCCAAATTGCGTCGTCGACGGAAGGTCTGCATCGAAGATGCGGCACTATCTCTCTCTCTCCCTCTCTCTGCTCTTTCTTTGCGCGCAGAGCGGAACAAGGACGTCGGAACTCGAAGACGTAGAAAATCGAATTGCTCGGATATCTGATGCACGGGACCAGGCTCATTTCCATAACTTCCACGGGCGGGAAACCATAACGTTGCGAAAACAATTAGTTAATGGGACGAGGACAAAGTTTACGCCGCGATCGAGTTACGGTTTAATAGAGCCGGAGCATTTTAAAGTTCGTTCCGCCGACGTGGATGGATACCGGTCTATTCTGCCACGAAACTATTCTTCGAATTCCCGTGCCCCGGAAACGCTTCCAGCTAACCGCTTCCGATGACGGAATTCAATTTTCCCGAAACGAATCCGTGGATCCACGAGCTATCTTCCCGAAAAAGCTAGATCACGCTTCTCTCCCTCGACGATAGTTTTGATGGTCTCGTAATGGCTCTCGTACACCGGGACACGTGAATTTTTTCTCTTTTTTAAGGAAGGACGTCTTTAAACGTTCGTTCGAAGGTGTCGGAGAGATCGGTAGAACGTGTAGGTAGAATATAAAATATGTAATTTGAAAAATGAGGAATACTTGGTAATTTTCTGTTTTTGCTATTAACACTAGGTTTACGGACGTTTTTGAATACCTATTTTTATAGAGACTCGTGAGATTTACAGGTAAGGAAAACTACGTATCTTCTTACAAAATAAGACCATGAGTTTAATTTAAAAACAATTAAGATATTAACAAACTTAATATAAGTTGATTAAATCTATTAATATTGTATAATTGGAGCAACTCACCCGTCAAATTCACGGGTCCCGTAAATCTAGTGTTAAGAATATAATTTTGTAATTTTAATCTCTGTATTTTAGTTTGGTATGATAATTTACAAAACATTGTCCAAGATGTATTCTTGGTTTATCTGGACATGTATCGCAGTATGATGTTGTTTCGNTGTTAATACACTCTATTCGCTACAGTTGATTCGCTAAATCAATACGAAACGCAAGCCGCAATTTGTCAATTCTTTGCCTACATTCTATCGAATGGAAATGTTTTCAACGTTCCATCTACATTTTACATTTTTATCGGAGCACTTCGTAGAACAATTTAGGAACCAGTCTATACACAATAATTTCAATTCGTTCTATTTTTAGCTGCGGAACATAGATGAAAGTTTGTGAATTTTTCTTTTTTTTTTTTGTAACATATGCGTACAATCAATTTTTCCACGATAATTTTCCTTTTTATCTTCGCTCTTGTGAAATTCCTATGTAGCCCTGCTTCCTCTATCGCGACCAAACATTTGACCCATTGAAAAATTTATGTCCTTTTATTGCATGCCATATAAAATATCTCGTAGGGTCAACAAAGCTACCGAAGTTTGTCCCAACTGAAATATATTTCTGGAAAAATCACAACGGCGAGACCCATGGTGATCAACGGTAAAATATTCATCATTACTTTCCAAGGGAATAAAGTTATACCGCCGTCATTTATTTCTTATTTTCTATTCTCCTTTAAACTTCCAACGAAAATGCTTGTCTTCTAGATTTCCATTTGTTATCTGAAACTCATTTGTTTTATTTCTCACTAAAAAATCTGATTGCTTCATATTCCCGATGTATTCAGTATCAACAAAACTGTTTAAGGCTCTAGAATAATTACAATCGTCGCATCGAAGCCTAAAGAAAATCCAAAAACGTACATCCTATTTACAGAATGATTTATACGTATAAATCATTTGTTTAATTGAATAGAAATCAGTGTATATGTACAAACGATCTCTTTAATACCAACAAAAGTGCTCGAAGACCTTATAAAACACCCCCTGAACTACTCATAGTCATCACATAGAAATCGATAGAAAATCCAAAACAGTGTTTTTTATAAATACGAATCACGTAACTAATTGAATAAAAATCGGGGTGCACAAACAAACGATCCCTTTAATACCAACAAAAATGATCGAAGACCTCGTAAAACACCCTCTGGAGTACTCACAGTCATCACGTAGAAATCGGAAGAAAATCGAAAACAGTACTTTTTGTTTATAAATCTTATAATTCTTATTTATAAATCAATCGAATAGAAATCGGTGTACATAAACAAAAGACGCCTTTAATACCAACAAGAGTGCTCGAAGACCTTATAAAACACCCCCTCAACTACTCATAGTCATCACATAGAAATCGAAAGAAAATCCAAAACAGTGTTTTTTATAGATACGAATCACGTAACTAATTGAATAAAAATCGGGGTGCACAAACAAACGATCCCTTTAATACCAACAAAAGTGTTCGAAGACCTCGTAAAATACCCTTTGAAGTACTCACAGTCACCACGTAGAAATCGGAAGAAAATCGAAAAGAGTACTTCTTATTTATAAATCTTATAAATCTTATTCATAAATCAATTGGATAGAAATCGGTGTACACAAACAAACGACGCCTTTAACACCAACAAAAGTGCTCGAAGAGCCGATAAAACACCCCAAGGAATACTCGCGATGATCGCGGGGATGCGCAAGCATAGGAGTGCGAGAAAAAAAAAGGGAAAAACGGAAAAACTGGGTACGACTCTCATTAAAGCATTTCTTCCCTCCAATTTCACTTGCCGGAACCGTGGAAGCGAAAGGAATCGATCCTGGATCCGCGCGCGGCAAGTTGGCGATCGAGAAGAGGGGTAGCCTCCCCGTGCGGTCGCGATTCAGACAGAGGCGTTGCGCGCGTCGTTGTAGGCGTCGCGACGCCTCGCGCCGACGTGGTTCTCGCGGCTGTTATCTCGCTCGTACTCTCTCCGCGTCTCTCTCCATCCCTCTGCTCGCTCCTCTCCGTCCGTGTTTCCCCGGCGCCCGTTGAATCCAGCACGTGGCATCAAAGGGAAGATATACGGCGGGGTGGCCGCCTGTTCCCGGCCAAACGGCGACGACCCTCGCTCGTCGTCGCTGCTTCTCGCGCGCGATTTCGCGAAGCGAGTCGATCGCCGCCTCAGCCCGCTTCCGCGCGCCGCGGCTCCGACCCGCGTGCCGAAGGGGACGGCACCGGAGGAATTATTCAACGCGCCACCCGCCACCGACTTCCGTCTTTCGCCTTGCTCTTTCGCGTGAATTTGTCATGCGGTGAAGATATACCACCGATAGGCACGAATTTTTCGTGCACCCTTGCCAGGATGATCGCGACGCTCGCGACGCGACGCAGTGCCCGACCGTGACTGGTCGTACTCGCTTCGTTATGGGACCATCGTTGGGTGAGTTGGTGATTTTTCCATTTACTTTCCTTCCACTTCGTTTCAAAGATACGCACGTGCCAGTTGGTGATTTCTTTTTCGATTTATCGTTTCTCATTCGGAAGTATTCTTTGATTCGCGTGCAAGTGTGTTTGGATGAGTTGGTGATCTGCTTGAGATTTATTGCGGTTTGTTTGAGACTCGTTTGGGAGGTCGAGCATGTTAATGCTTTCTATTTAAACGGGTTTGAGATCGTTTGAAACAGTTTACATCTGTTTACTAATCCATCGTTATGCGAATTACTTATGTCTTGGAATGTTTTGTTCGAGAAGGTTGTCACAAGGAGATCATACCAGGTTTGTTTTCTGTTTGGAACCGTTCGGAGTGGTTGGCAGGTCGATTTCAATCTCGCGAAATATCGCGTTCGTATTCGCGATGGGATCTGTCAGCGGGTCTTTCCTTCGTGTTACGCGTGTTTTGTTTGGGAAGAAAGATGGTCTTGTCGGATTTGTCAGTCCCGGAGAGGGATTTAGGGACGCGAGAGCGTCGGATTTGATCGAGTCGACGGTTCGCTCCGGATGATCGAGAGCATCGATATGTTTTCGAGCAGCTGACGTATTCTTATTCGCGGCAGGGATAACGGAATAGTTCTCGCTTGAGTTGTACCATCCTCTTCGAGAGTCTATTTTTTTATTTTCGGACGAGTTACGCCGCGAGGAAATAGACTGACGCGTCCCGTGAACGCGGATCTTCTGGTCATCACAACAGAAACGCGTGTATTAGAAACCCGATGTTCTGTATAAACATATTTTTGCCAAATTTTCTACCATTTTTCCCGCGTTACGCGAAGTCTTGATATTTAACCCGATCGATCATTGTGATAATTTTTTAACGGTGAACATCGTTCCTCTAAAATCCTTATTTCTTTTCACTCGCTTTTTTAAACACTCGCACTTTAACTTAATTACGTTTTTATTCGATTCCACTGCATTCGCTTTTATTCGTAATTTCTTCTCGCGATCGTTACTTTATGTACTCTTTCTAATTATGGTTTTTGGTATAACCTTTCTTAATTGTAATCAGAGTAATCCAGTAAATTAATTAGTAACTCGACACTCGTTTTGACCAATTATTCTTCCCGTGGAAGATCGAGCTTAATGGCTATCGCGGTACTCGTTAGAGCATTTCTGTATTGCGCTCGTTCGAGGCATCCAAGTTAATCCCTTGCAATGATAACTCGAACTTTTTATCCGTTAATGCTTCTGTTACTGGAATTCATAATCTCGTCGCAGCGTCATAGATTCCGCTTCTTTCCGCGGGCAAATTGATAAAGAAACAAACGGATAATTTCATCTCTGTATTCTCCTCTGTTTCTCCTCTGACGTTTTGTATTTTCCATTTACCGTTGTCGCGTTTCTTTCTTTCTTGTTTACCATGTCCCGTACCCTCTCGCGTTCTCTCGTTCGTTGTGTATTTTTTATCATCGCGTTTTTCCACCGCTTTATCCCATAACTTATGATTGATCGAATATATTTCCTGCTTGTAAATTTTTCCCTTTTCACCGATTCTCGTTTTTCCTCTTTCATTCCCGGATATTTATTTATATCACTATTGCAAATTGCTTGCTTTCCTATTTCCTTGCCCGTGAATGTAATAACCGAGCAAATTTGCCTCCATTTATCCGATTCTTATCTCCGTTGCCTTTTACGTTTTCGCACCGTACTCCGAATGGACTATTATCGTTAGCGTATCGACGTTTGAATCAATTGTTCGGTAATGTATTAGATATCATCGGACGTGAATTACAGCTTCGGTAGTTTTAAACGTTATTGCAAAAACCTCCGAGGAAGAATTTTCGACTATAGCCAAACTTAAACAGAATAAAGACAACAATAAGACTCTGTTATTTTCGCCTAATATTTAAAAGCAAGCATTTTACTTTGCAACCGCGGCTATAATTTTCCATATTACTGGCTGCAAGTAGCAACACAGCTGGATTCTCGTTCGTGAATTTACAACGCATTCAAAAATCTGACAAGGAGTTTGGACTTCTACACGTGCCGTGGTTGTAAAGAATTCTGAACACCAACTTGCAACTTTAACACGCGGTATCAGCTGTAACCTTTGGAAAATAACGTTCAAGAAAGGAAAAAGGTCAAAAGTTCTCACTGATTAGGGTCCACTGAATTAAAACCTGAACCACTGAAAAAGAAACAAGGAAAGAACAATCGCGAAACACAATTACGATTACAACAATCGCGATTACAAGAAAATTATACCGCAACTTGATAAACAATGATCTCCAATAAACAGAGATATTTCAGACTGTTTTTTTTTTAAAGGGTTCGCACTCCTTCCTGTTTGTTATTATTACACGAACGTTTCTCGTTTTGCATATCTTTTCACCAGCGTTCGAGCTCGGCTACTTTCTCATGCACCTCGCGGCGATGCTTCCATTATCGTTCCCCGACACCGTTAATTTCATTCATTTTCCATTCGCCGATTCACGTTGCCGTACATCGTTTACGCGTTCCCTCCGTTTCTTTCGCCTCTGGTGGTTCACTGTTGCCCGAAACAATGCGGCTAATCCTCCACAGAGGAAAAGGCAAACAAATAAACCGAGCCGCCTCCGCGCCGGCGGAACAGCCGGTTCAGACGATACTGTTTTTCCATCCATTCGGCAATTTTGTCGAATCGATGGTAACTGAGAGCCACGTTTGCGCCTGTCTGTACGCAACATTGCTTTCGATCACTGTTGCATCGTTTACATCGTTCATAGTAGAACAAACGAGCGATAGACTCGTCCGAATTGAATAAAGTCACGTCACTGGGTTTAGCTTTTTAAGAGACAGACTTATGCAGAGGATCGTCGATTTACCAACCGAGAATTCTAATTATTTATTTAAGGGTATAGTCGATTAATCGAGTCTGAAACGGAGTGGATAAATCGAGACCCATTAATTATTAGTTTCCTTCCAAGTCTTCTAACGTAAAGTTTGGATTAGGTTCGGGATGAAATTGCACGCTTATAGAAAAATCCATAGGAACGATGTACGTAGGATTAAGATACGTTTAACGAGGGAGAACTTTGGTTATGAAATTAACAAACTCGGTCTTTCGTTCGATTTTCGCTACGAGGAATTTATCAGCGAATAGAGCGTTTCGGGACTAAGAAACTCGATGAAAATCGATGGGAAAACCGAGGCAGCTGGTTTTCGAGCGTCCCGTGGAAATCGTTCGGCGTCGGTTCGTCGATCGCCACGACGCTCATCGATCCCTCTTTCCGCGGTTAAGGTGTCGAGAAAATCCCACAACGGCGGATCGATCCGTTTCGAAGAGCGTTTCCGCGACGATGGAAATGAGTTTACGGAGGCAGGCAGACAAAATCGATGTACACCGCGTTAATAATACACACAAGCAAGGTCTACAACCTTTCGCGAACCGGCCACGATGTAAAGACACTCGCCTCTTCTTCCTTCCGCTTTTCCCTCTATTTTTTTCTTCACCCTTCCTCCCTCTTCCGTCGCGCGGTTACGTATCACGGAGTTAGGGCAGCAATCGAAGTCCCGAGCAGGTGAAAGACTCAGGAATCCTCAGTTCCGTGCCATCAATTCTCCTGATTCGATAATTCGAAGGAATAATTCATTTTAGGAGGTCGCAGATTCAAATTTCCCGCTTTCAAAAAAGGATCGAAGCTCCGTGGAAGAAAAAGATCGAAGATTCGTCTGTTTCGTGTCTTAACATTTTTGTGATTCGATGGATAAATCAACTTTTGAATGATTCGATTCACGAGGTTAAAATTAACGTGATTTAAGAAGAAGACGTGTTTTTAAGTTCGAGGTAACTTTGGAGAAAAAAAAAGGTAGATTGAGTACATGTGCAATTGCAGAATTGAAATGTATGTTTTTCACAAGTAATTTCTAGTAGTTTCAGATTAGAAATCGCTGGAGGAATGTCAGAATTCTTCCGAAATAGATAAAGCGGGTCGGCGAATAATGGAACGATCTGATAATAGGTAGAAGTCCTTCGGGAATGAAAATTTCATCGTGGAAATGGGCGATAAAATATACAAAACAATCAATAGGCGGTCAACGCGTTAATATTAAATATTCGACGTAGTTATGACCGGGGATCGATAACGAGTCTTTATTTCTTCCTTCATTTCCTTTACGCGATATGTCATAGAGCAACCGTGTGTTACGTTATACACGCTACTAAGCATATTACGTAATACCGATGCAAATTTCGAAATCTTCTTTTGCCACGTGTTGCACCATTCGTTGTGAGTCTGAAATTTTCAACGAAAGCGGTTCAACCACCTCGGCGAATTAATTATTTTTGCATAACTATCGCAAAGAGATCCGAAGTGGAAGAGTTCGTACGTCGAGGACTGGCTTCGAGTTTGTTTCGGTTTCGAGTCTCGGCTACGGCTTCTTGACGCGAGTTTCTTTTTTTATCCGACCTAAGCCTATAGTATTCGCCGTCACGTATGCCCGGGACACGCTGTGTCCCGGCGTTAAACGATCGTTGTACGTGCTCGCGAGTAGGAAGAAGCAAGTATGTCGGAGAGGGCTGCGGCGAGAAATCCGTGGAATGTGATTGTACTTGGTTCGTTTACGAAGAGCCGGTGCAGTTACGTACGAGAGACTGAACGCCTCTCCGGCTCGGTTTATTGAGTATTGTCGGCGGTGAATTTACGTCAAGCAACGGTTCTGAGATTCCTCTTGTTACCCACCGCGAATATAGCAACCACTATCAATGGCTCGTGTGTCTGTTGCCTCGGTTATTTTTATTACGTGTCTCGTAATACGCGGAGTGTCTTGGAAATTTCAATTTCTATTTTACGCTACCTCCCTGGGATAGTTTAATCTTCGATACAACGATTAATTAACGATTCAATGTGATTCGCGAAGGGTAAAAATCGGCGAGTTGGGTTAATATGACTTTTAAAGGCAATTTTTGGGAGAATTCGAAGCGGAGAATTCGAGAAAAATGAAATCGCATAACGAGATAATTCTGGAATTAAAAGTTGCTAAATTCGAACGATCAAGTTCGGTGTAAAGTTAAAATTAAAAAGATAGCCGAGGCGAGGAGGAAAGAGGCTATTAAAAATGTAATAGCTTTACTTAAAAGGTTTTTCGCTAATACACGTCAGGTCTACCCGCAGATTACACGGATCACCGGTGAAATATTAGTCACGCAGACTATGGTTTTCGACGAGTGAAATATTGGACGTTCTCGTTCAAAAATTTCATTTCGTAACGATACCAAGCTCGAGATTATCTCGAGTTACATCGACTCGAGAGGCTATGGGAAAATCTAATACCACTTTTTCAAATATTTTAACATCGACGAAGGAATATCCAAACCGATTAATTTTAACTTTCCCGATTAATACGATACGTTGTTTTCGAATACGTGGCAAGCACATTTTGCGTATGCCACGTGGCGAACGAGATCGCAGGTACGGTTCTGTTCGTCAAAATATTCCGAGTTAATCGAAATTTCTGAATACAGAATTCCACGGAGTCGCTTTATTTTAGCACAAAACGATCTCGAGGGAAACGAAACGACGATTTATTCGCCGGGCAACAGTTGACTTTTTCGTTAATGGAATCGCAGTTACTTCCATTTCGCGTATAATCCGATTTTCATTTCGTATTTCCACGGTGACTGACAAGAATCTCGATTAAGTTCGCAGCCCGACCTGTGCCATTTACCTGTAGAATTCCCCTACTTCCAAATTATCCTGCAATTTCTACAACGAATTCCGATTATAATGGACAATAACTTTCTACATCTTGCCTTCGTATTTTTCGCCTGTTGATACGCTTCAGTGCCCGCCCTCCTGTTTCCCCTATTCCACCATTTTTAATATCCAATTTCCAGCCGAAAAAATTAACTCTACAAACCCTTCAAATTCAACCCAGCGAGCTTCGAAACTTTCTCCATAGAAAGGCTCGAGAGATCTAACTTAATTCGAACGAAATACTTTCCCTTAACGCTTCGATACGCAACTTCCCTTCATAAAAGAAAATCCCAGCTGCGAAGGGTAAATTTCAGCAACCCGGTACTTCCGTCTGTCCGTTCCCTGCGTTGACCCCCCTGGAGTAACTCGAAAGGTCATTTATTCGCGTGGTGTAACCTTGCAAGAATCATTCTGCTGGTTCAAGAAGCCACCCCCTCTAGGTCAGCCGTTGAACAAAGGCAGGTCTCCGTTGGAGCAAGTCTTTCGACTCATTAAACCCCGACGCGACTGGTCCACCAAACGGGGGTAACAAACCAGGTACGGTGCTTGTTTACCCGGTCAGAGGGGTGGAACGGTCGTAAACGAGCCACAACGATGCGTATCTGCGAGGCGTAAGGAAGCTTCCTGACGGAAGAACGCGCGGTGTTTGCAACGAGCAAGGGTATCCTGTGTACGTGCAAGGAAAAAGAGAGAGAGAGAGACGAGTTGGCTCGGATACAGAGCAAACTACTTGGCCAGACACTCGGGCACCTTATTCCCGATAAGGGACGACGTCTGCTGAGACCGGCAGTCGTGCCAGATCTGCTTGGAAAATTTTTCCTCCGTTCTTGCTACTCCCACTGGTCTATTCGCGTTTCCTGTCTGTTTTGCAGCTTGCTCGAACGGGGGTTGGTGAACGATGGGATCCGAGATGACCAATGGCACGGTTGATTGATCTTAACGCATTGTCAGCCGGCGACCTAAGAGACATTTAACCCTTTGCACTCGAGTGGCGACTGTCAGTCACCATGAAATTTTGAAGACCCATATTAATTAATATATCAAACTTAAGATAATACAACAATATGCAAAATATCGAAAATCAAATTATTCTACGTGTTAATTATTACACGATTTTTTATTTACCACTCTGATATTACTTTTTTGAGTGGTAAATCTGTTTTAAAATCTGTAAATTTCCATTCTTCCTTAGCTAAAAAATCTTTCGTCTTTCTTAACATAGATGTAATTGAATTATTCCAATGTTAAAAATTAAATTTTTATTTAATGGAGAATCCAAGCACCAATCGTCTCAAATAATTCTACGATTTTTTATTTATCAATCAAAAATTTGTCAATTTCTACTCTTCTGCGTCTAAAAAATCGTCGAATGCAAAGGGATTTAAGATTCGAAGATTTATCAATTAAGAAAACGAACAAAGCGTATCGTAGTCTACTTTTGGTCCGCTTTTTTGTAATTTTTGGTTGTCGAACGTCCGTCTACGAAAGGAGAGACCGTATATAGGCGGGGGCGTTGAATTGGTAATCTGTCGACAGACGATGTAGACGGGCCCGATTACGGTTCCATGAGGTGAACTACGCGAGTAACTCGAGCTAACTGGTATGATATGAGCGCTCGAGACTAATCGTTAACTGCGGACAATCTAGCCATCAGCCTTAAACAGAATATATTTACGATATACATACCCCAGCACACGTGTCCAGTTTCTCCGAAAGCTGCATAGTTATGTCAACATCCGTTTCCTCATTGTAGCTCGTCGTATCGCATGAAACTTGCACATCAAGATGTTTCTAAGTACAGGAAAATGTAATTCTTTCAAACGCAACGAAAAATAGAAAAATAAAGGACGAAGCTGGTAGTTGACACACGAATTAAATACACTCGATGCGATTGAAAAATATTGTTTTATTTCGCTGAGTCGAACTAGAGAATGGAAGCTGAAGAGGAATATATATTTTTCAAAAATATTGGATTTTTATTNTTGATAAATAATTACGATTAGTTGATTATTAAATAAAAAAAAAGATTTATTGTTGCAAATTAGCCCGATAGCCTTACGTCATTGGCGTCATTGTAAGCTAAAGGGTTAAACCCCGAACGCCGGTCTTATTCGCTTGTTTCTGATCACTGAATAGCCAGAAAAATATTTAAAACGTTATATATTTTCGTAAAATAGTACATTTTATTTGCATATCAAATTTTTCCGCGTAACCATGGCAAGTAAATACAAATCAATGTGTAAGACACTCATACCAGCAAAAAAAATCCACGTCATCTCTCAATGTGTTAATAGTTTCCTCGAGGTGTGTAATGCTTGCTACCGTTTTCTCTTAAGCTGTTTACGATCTTTCAACTGTTTTGATTATTCGAGATAATGGAAGTCTTCTTAGACCTGCTCGAGATTATTGTTTTTATTTACTCTTACTCAGTCTGTGTATACTAATCTATCTATCTCTGTTTCTTTACCTTGTGATCATTTTAACTGCAACAGTTTATCGAATATGAACGAACACCTTATCCCATTTGCGAAAGTAAGGCAATATTCCTTTCTCTTTGATGCATACGTAACACATGTAATTGCAGTAGTCTACTATTCAGTTTGCCACGAGACTGATTCATCGATAGCTCGGTCAAATATCAATCAGCTGCTCTCGTGCAAATCAATACGTGTTCTCGATGATCTCCATCACCGTATCGCTCAACGCGTTTGCACCATAACCGGAGTACAATCGAATCGTACCGTAAATCAAGCCTCACCCTCTCCGTCTTGGACCTTCTTCTCCACCCTTATCGATCTATCAGACGCCAATGACACGAGGGTTAAGGGTTGCCGCGGAGGTTCGATGCTCGGCCATGGAGTGGCCACAAAAGGGCGTATGCCCAATTTGGCCTGTGGATGAACGTGAGCCACGTACACGCGTCCATTATTTCGCCTAAAACGCGTTCGCGAGATTTATCTCGACTCGTAGACTCGGTTCGTCAGGCTTTGGTGCCCGATATTCGACTGGGTTCGTGACGCTGGCTAATCGAGAACGACGGGAACCTCGCGAAGGATTATCGGCCCATCAAGATTCCCTGTGTCACGGGTTGACATGGTCGTGACATGCTGATCGTCCAGCGATTACTCGCGATTATCGTTCGTCGAAAGTGCGAGGACACTTTAGACTAGAAATTCGCAACACGGGTCACTTTTCAGCTATTTTTTAATAAATAAAAAAAAGAAAAGGATTTGAAATATCAGAGTTTCTTGGTCCTAAGTAAATCCTTTGGACTCGACTCTCCTTTTCAACGCGACGCAGACGATATCTAGGTTATTGGCAAAGCTCATCTACAAGGATAAACTGAAAAGTTCACGGTCTTAAGTAGAAGAGATAACCTGCGAATTCTTATCTCCACACTCGCTCTTTTACGGAACACAACGATCTCGATCTAGCAAAATCTCTTGTCCTGACCCTGAATCACCCCGTTACGACTACTGCAACTGTTCCAATAGGCGAAAATCATCGTCCCGCGAGATATCGTAAACTTTCCAGCTTCGGGAATAAATGGAAGTTCGATAGAGTGTGACTTCGCGAGTGAAGAGAGTAGCACACCTATCCAAAGCGACCAATTCGAAACGGTTGATCCTTAAATTAGCGTGTCACCTGGATGAAACAGATCTTGGAATTATCTCGGAATTATCTCGGAATTATCCGAGTATTAAAACGTTAACTGGACACTCCGCGGCGAGACTTCGCTAACAGCTCGGCTAACCGAGCAGAAGGTATTAACAACCTCGAACTTCTCCACAATATCGAGCGTGATCAGACGATATAATCTCGTTGGCTAAACGTTACATCGAGAGAAGAATCCAGGACAACTCGAACGAAGGCGAAATCATTCGTTGCTATTGTTTATTTTGCCAACTTCTCAGGGACCTATTTGCTCTCCTAGACTGGCCATTAAATTTTCGAGGTTTCTCCTCGAATCGCGGCCCCTCTCTCACAATCCCTGTGTACTTGCGTGCTACCAAAGTATACAATTAGAGGATCATACGCGGAAACGTGTCAAGGCTGGCCTCTAAAAGGTTCGCACACGGAACAAGGTCCCCTGTCTGCGTCTAATGACCACGCGCCGTCGACTTTGTGTGTTTCCACTGCCGCTAATGCGAAAGCTCGCTCGGCAAATATTTAGAACCGATCCGCGGGCACGTCGGTCTCGATTCCCGATCCTGTTCCCACACTTTCGCGTGGCCACTAGATCGTAGCCCGGGATTTATGGCCGCCAGGCGAAATCGCGTGTTTGCAAAGAAAATATCCCATGCAACACCGTTAACGACTGTTGTTTACCGTCATGCTTTGTTCCGCAGTCGATTTTTAGCGATACCCGTTTCTCTCTTTTCTTTTCTGCCGCTCTGTTTCATTCTGTTTCCCCGGTTATACGCTTGTCCGTGGGGCTCGTTATACAGGGGTGTGGAAGGATAAGGTTTCGAGGGCTCGAAGGTTGAGACCGGAGGATATTGCGAGGGTTAAGGACGGTCAGTCGATGTGAGAATTCAAAATTAACTTTTTCTTCCATCGAATAATCCTGGGTTGATGAATATTTTTCATATTTTTCCCACGAAACGCGCGTAGGTTGTCTTATTTTTGCGAGTGTTATTTTTATGAAGACAGTTGTTACGTTATTTCATGACTGGGTATATGTTCGTTCCGAATTTTCATTTTTCTCCGGATAATTGCTCGGGTATAATTCTATTAAATGTTACACTGATAATTGTAACACCGATATTGAGATAGTTATGACACAATTTCATCGTCAAATGACGATCACGTTGATAAGTATCGACAATTATCGCGATTCGAAAAGAAAAGTTCATTTTTCTCGTCGCTTACCCATCGATCGAGCTTATCGTTACGTTAAAAATGACGTATCGCTGGATCTCTCAAGTCCATTGAAACGGAGGTCCGGGATGTCGATCGCGTTGTAGATTAGATAAAATTAATACCATCTGTGCGTGACACGTTTCATCGAAATGACGCAACGAAGGCGGGTTTCTTTTGTTCGACGCGGCCGAGTCACGCGTCGCGGTTTCCGCGATAAATATTTACTCGATAAGATTGCCACGTGAGATAATTTTCGAAACGGATGAGTAATTAACGAGCACGTTGTAACGCCACGCACACCGCTCTTTCCGTTCCGTTTTCGCTGCAGGATTAAACGCTGCGATATTCAGGCCCTTACGAAATTACCGTTTCCTCCGCGTCGCGTCGTGTATACTTCGTTCTACTGAATTCAGTATGCGAACGGGGAGAGGCTGAAGCTTTACTTAAGCGCACCGAACGTTCGATGAAATTCGAAGACGGGGTTTAAAAGCATCCTAAACCAGAGAACCTTCCATTCCCTCGAAATATCTCATCGAGTCGAATAAAATAATTTATCGCCGAGGTAACACGAATCGACCAATTACGCGTTGCGTTGGATAGCGAACGTTTCCGAAAATGAACATCACTGTCAATGATTAACACTTTAACGACCGCTCACACACCATGTGTGTGTGATAGCCGGAACAACCGTTACCGACCGCTCACACAACATGTGTGTGATGCTGCCGCCGAAGGCTGTTGGCCAGTACCACACTCTTTGTGTGATAATTTATGAATGTAAGCAAGTGTGGATATTGCTATTGGCTTCATATTTCATTGTTTTCATAAACATCGGTTGTGTACCATGTAAATTGTTGTTTTTTGTTAACTTTTTCGTGAATTTAATAAAGTTCTTTAAAATTAATTCTTCAAAAATACTGCCGGCCCCTGGCGACGGTTGACTGCGTAGACGTGCGGTCGTTAAAGTGTTAATATCTCGTAAAGTAAGATCACGAGATCCATAGTTTCCTTCGAGTTTCGTATATTCGTCCAGAGAAATTCATTACAGTCGTTTCCGAATGATCCCCCATTTTTCTTACGTACTTCTGCGAATCCTGCCTCATTCTCGAAGCAATTTCCTATCAATTTCTACTTTCGTACACTCGGTCTCGTTTACGAAGTCCACGCAATTGCAGTTTCATATGTTCGCCGAGGATCGTATCCGTCATTGTATCGTTTATATATAAGCGTGTTTCATTTATCTTTATATCGGGGAGTGCTTTAGCTGCTGGTATCGAGACATTTTAAAGACAATAGGAACTTTATGAAGCTTTATGCAATCGATGACATCCAATATCCTGGCGAGGCTGTAGAAATATCGGGTCGCGGACAGAGCTATAAAACGAACCGATCGTACTTATATTTAATAACGATAAGACAGTAACAGTAATATCAACGATCTAAGAAAGTAATTCGATAATTTCCAACTGCCGAGAACTCTCCTTACTCTCTAGAGAATTTCCCGAAGTTCCCGACACGGAATTTACGCAAAATATTTACGAAAATGAATATCTATAAAAACACGAATATCTATTCTCCGAGATTTTATAAATTTCCGGATAATATTCGATCGTTTGGCTACCGTTGAAGGTAACATCGTTAAAAGTCCGTGACGTACGAATGCTATTTAGCACGCGCGCCTTGTAATTACCATTCATTAAGCTCGAGTCCCTTTACCGGTGCCGTTGATCCAAGATAAACCATCTAGATCAATCAGTCCTGCGAGTACAAGCCTGAACAAACGATTCTTTTCCTTGGATATTTAACAACGACCCTCTCCTAAAGACAGTCTATAAGACAGCTATAATCTTATACCATAGCCAGTGCACTTTTAATTAGCGCAATTAAAAGCGGCCGTTCTTTTTCAACACAGCGAGTCCACGAAGTTTCGAAGATTGCCTGAAATCACAGACTTAGCCTATTCGACAAGTTCCCACCCCTGCCGTCGAGTTACGTCGTCGAAAGTTACCTGAGACAAGATCGCGTGGAAACAAAAGGGAACCTTCGTTACATCGTTCGTCACACGGCTCGCCCTCTATATACCCTAGACCACAGTTTACCCCCCGTCGCCAGGAATACACGATGAAGCGAAGATTCCCGTTGCAGCACGGCTAGGAAACGAAGTTTCGACGCTGCCAATAGCAGCGTCGCGCGCCGAAGGGGAACACGACGCCACGTAGACCGCAGCCAAGCGTGCCAAGGTCGGAGAATCCGTGCAAAGAGTCCCAGTCGTTCGATCGCCTCGTCACACCGCCACCCTAGGGCCCTCTTTTCCTCCGATCCTTAAGAATCAACCCCTGAAAAACACACGTGTCTTTGATATTTCTCCTTCAGGGATTAATAACAACGTCATTTTCTACCCGATACGATGATCATGCGATACAATTATCCCCGAGGATTAAATCCTTCATCCACCAACCTGGGTATTTCGTTTTCGCGTGTCCCCTTTGAGAGATTTATACGACCCTAGCGAATTTTTGGGCAATTTCAGGCTAAGTAATTTTCCCCTCCCGATCGGACTTGTCGCGTAAATCTTCGATCCCTAAATTTACGATCCAGAAGCACTCCTGCTGGATCGGTGTATGAATACCGAAGCTTGTCGTATCGAACAAGAGCCACGCGGGGTATTCGTGTCGCACGTAACCTCTGTTCCGAGAAGCCCGATGACACATCGGTGTATCCGTTTCATCCGAATCCGCGCGACGATCGCGATAAATCGCCGCTGAGAGAAAGGAGCCGCTACCCTTGGCTGGCCTTATCTGTACGGGCCAGGTTCGACGAAACTGGGACACGCGATGGAATCGATACGTCAAGTCGTTGTCCAGTTTCAATTCGGTATTCGGAATCGATAGAGGCGACGGGGTCGAGGGAGCCTATGCTTACGGTCGTTTAAAGACCGCGGATCAACCGAATACGTGAACGGGAACGTCCGTCGATGGAACGCGACCGACGCGTGCTTCCCACATAACCCGATGTCGCGGCGCGATTCGATTCTTCGCGGTTCGATCATGGTTATCGACCTGCGTCGCGTTGCTCACAGGATTCCCGTAGGGTTCGTAAACATCGTTGGATGTACCAACATCTGTACCAAAAGCTTTCAACAACCAACGTTAACGCTGGAACTACCGACGAGGCCCGAATGACTCGTACTTAAATTTTTGCATGCGAGGAGAGATTTCATCTTCGTGATTCGATTCTTCGCGGTTCGATCATGGTTATCGACCTGCGTCGCGTTGCTCACAGGATTCCCATGGGGTTCGTAAACATCGTTAGATGTACCAGCGTCTGTTCCATCGAAGAGGAACTGGTAAAAGCTTTAGAACTACCGACGATGCTCGAATAACTCGTACTTAAATTTTTGCAATTGTCGAAAGATTTTATCTTTGCGATTCGATTCTTTGTGGTTTGATCATGGTTATCGATCTGCATTATGTTTCTCAAGGGGTTCCCATAGGGTTCTTAAACATCGTTAGATGTATCAACGTCTGTTCCATCGAAGAGTAACTGGTAAAAGCTTTCAACAACCAACGTTAACGCTAGAACTACCAACGTGGCCCGAATGACTCGTATTTAAATTTTTGCAATTGCCGAGAGATTTTATCTTTGCGATTCGATTCTTCGCTATTCAAGGATGGTTATCGATTTGCATTACGTTTCTCATGGGGTTTCCATAGGGTTCTTAAACATCGTTAGAGGTACCAGCGTCTGTTCCATCGAAGAGTAACTGGTAAAAGCTTTCAACAACCAACGTTAACGCTAGAACTACCGATGAAGTCTGAATGATTCGTGTTAAAGTTTTGCAATTGTCGAGAGATATTAATCTTTATTCGTACTGTTTTGATTATCATCGATTAAGGACTCGTTGCACAGATCAGTGGAGCTAGCGTTACGAGAAATTTGTATACTTCAAGTGACTTGGCAAATCGTTTATTATACGGCGCTATTAATCTCTTAAATTACTAAATTATTAAAATCACTGACAGCGAGTGTATAACTTCGTGAAACTTGAAAGAACAGTAAGTACAAGTAACGAGAAAAGTTTCTTGGTAGACGCAAGAAATGGCTGTGACTTAGGCTAAATACGCAAACTTGGCTACTTGTGTTTGAAATAAATTTTCGTTCCTCGTTTTCGATCAACTTTGTCGAGGAGTGACTCGATTGTTACGCGGTCGACTACTAATAATGCTTATCTAGATTCTTCGCTTTTATGCGTGTAAGAAATACCCAGCCAAAAGAGTCGTGACCACGATCAGGATACAAGCTCCATACGCGACGAAATGAACGCAGAAGTTGTAAACTAGTTGCTTCAGCAATAAATTTCCTATCCTCACATCAGCCTCGTTATCTCCGACCACCTCTTCCTCCTCGTCCTTCGTTCCACCCTCGAGGTTGCTGTCTGCAACGAAACGCCCTTAAACTACCTTTCCTACCATTTTTCGAGCTTCCATATGCCGTCTAGTTTAAAACATCGTTTCGTTTGCGAGAAAATTGAAAGCGAAACTTTGCAAGCAAACTGCCGCTTTTCATCACGAGCCGCCATTTTGCTCCAATCACCTGCATCTAACTCCGTGTTTATGACTACCGATTTCTTATACTTTTTCCAAGTATCGGCCTTCCTGTCTGATGCTTTCTTTTCTTCTTCCTTCTTCTCCCTCTGGCTCATAAGTTTCGCGGTGTCTGCTTCGTCTTTTTCTTCTTCTTCTACTTCGTCCTCTGCTCCGAAGATAAAAATGTTACGTAAGCTACATAACTGGCATAAACTTATCGTAGGATATCTCGAGTCGGGGTCGAAGAATTCGATCAGAATTATAGCCAACGACCTGACGTTGGACACTTGCCAAACGAGACTTTCCGTTCCTTTTCACCGACTCTGCTTCCGCCCTTTGCCGTCTCGCGTCCGCTTTCTTTATCCCTCGCGCTTTCACCCTCCTCTCCTTCTGGAACGTAGTTACCGCGATTTCATTAATCCGTCAGAAATAAAATGTCCTTCCTGTTTCTCCCGTCCGGTACGGAAAACAAAATTCGTTACCGAAACGAAAGGACGAACGGATTTTCGAACGAATTTAAGTTCCTTGGATCGTTTTATTCTTTACTCTTCGCGTGGGTGTGTTAACCAATTTAAATCGAATAAAAACGTTGGAGTAATGGGTAATTTTTCATGTCTAATACGAGGATTCTATATTCGAGGGTTCAACGAAGAATTTATTTGTCAAAAATACGGAATCACGAAGGACGAAGATATCTGATCGATATCCGGCAAATTTCGTCAATGTCGAAACGGATGAGAATCGCGAATATTTATTCCCAATCATCGCGCGATTGATATTAATCTTTGTTCGCGCGGAAGTTTACCGCGAGGAACTTTTTATCGAGAGAAACGCAACAAGTGGCCATCAAAAGCGCAAATTGGGTTTTATCGACGCAGAATGACCATTCTTCGAATGTTCATACAAGCATCTTTCGTTGAAACCAATTCCACTCATGTATATCCCGATAACTTGCAAATTCAATCCACGATGTAAGAAAAAAATATTAAAAAATAATACTCGATTTATAAGACAACCAGGTGCCTCGAAGGTTACATAATTCTAAGATATAAATCCTAATCCACATACCCCGTTCAATTTTCTAGATTTATCAATCTCGAAGAACGCCAATGGATCAATCAACGACGCCCTCGTTCCTCTAACCCACCCCATTCAACCTGTTCCGCTCAAACTTATCAGACTATCCGTCACGAATCCGAAAGCAAAAAAAAAAAAACAAAAACAGAAAGAAACAAAGAAGCTCTAGTAGTATCAAATAAACTTCCTTTCCTCGTACCACGCCTCCGTTAATCCATCCGTGGCGTGACAAAACAACCCTTATCTCCGGCAACGCTGCAAGAACACTGATTCATCGCGTTGATTAACACGTTGACGCCGGGGTGCATCACCGGTGGGGCACACGCGTCTATTTCGTGGGGCAACGTGCATCACCGGTGGGACGCACGTGTTTGTTCCGTGGCGCAGCGTGCATCACGGTTGATCACACTTGTATTTCACAAAATAGGTAGTACAGAATATTATTTTCCATTTCTCAACATTATAAACAGATATTCAATATTATAAACATAACATAATTATTTAATTCTTTATGTAATTTCTCAAAACATGTTGAGCAAAGTGCCGGTTGGCCCTTACATCGGTTATGAAAACAGACATCTACTGTTTGAGAAAAATGGAATAAAATATTGCAAAATTAGGGACAAAACTGGTCCCGTCAGGTTTATACAACATTTACAGGTATAAGCAAATTGATACTGAAAAACTATAGTATTAGGTCGTCCCATAAGTTCTTGCCGGTTTTTACTTTTACCACTTAGAACTATATGTCGAATAAATCTTGAAATATTAAGAACAAATGTAATCGCCCGTTTGTTACCCTATTTCTTCCTATTTCGTTGGCAAACACGTTAATCATCGATATAGTTTATAAAATACGACGAAGAATGTAAATATCATCGCGAAAGAACTTATGGGACGACCTAATACATCGTTGTATTCGTTGAAGTCCACGGAATTTATTGAATTCAACGGGAATCGTATCGTTTTAGTAGTTTTGTTATAAATGGAGGTGAAAGTTGAAAAATTGCGTTTTTCAAAGTCGATTTCCACAAAAACTGAGGGTAATAGAGAAAAACTGATTTCATATTCGGTTTTATCTCGTCGAGATCTATAAACATCACTTAGTGGGTATCATCGCGTAAAAATTGTGTTGAACAGTGTAATCTAACGCTGCGTCGCCCCACGGAGCAGACAGTGAATTTGGGCCTCGGCGTCAACGTGTTTAACCCTTTGACTGCCACGCTGAAATTATATGTTTGGCCCAGGACGCCACGGCATTATTTTAATTATTCGAAGCATATAATGACAAAATAATAACGAATCGATGTTAGAAGACAATATTTTTATCAAATGGAGGGTTTCTCTTACTGGTGGTCACGGGTGACCACCGTGGCGCCTTAGTAACGGTTCGACGAAGATTACGGCACGAATTGCAAAAAAAAAGGACGAGCGTACCTGGAACGAAAATTTTACAGGGAATGTTAGAAAAAAAATTCCAAACTATTTGGGTGAAAAATTGCTAAAAATAAGACCAAGAAGGTGACCACTTATTGTCCGGATTGTATTGGTGCGCAGCATTTATGTTTGGAGTGCTTTAACAAAGTGCACCGTTAGATGCAAGATTTATTCTAACATTTTGTTATTCTTTATTGTTCTAATAAAAAATTTTAATCGTTCAATAGGGCACATTTTATTTCAATGTATCTTCTATACATCGACCATATTCAAATACGCTAACTCTCGATTTTCATTTAGTTTTTTACAATGGTAAAAAGTTGAAAGGTTCCGGTCACCCATGACCACCGTAGCGTCACGGGAGAAACCGTTGCCGGTCATATGTGACCACCATGGCAGTCAAAGTGTTAAACATCAACAACTCGAGGCACCGGCCTTATTTACCGTTATCGAGAAAAATAAAATCTCCGATTTCGGGATGTATACGAAGCTTTTTACCTTCCACTTGCTCTCTTTCCTCGCTTGTCCCCTCATTCCTCTGCTCGTTATTCTCGCTTCTCCTGGTGGTCGCGCTCTCGTCGGCCTCGCCCTGCCTTCTCTCAGCTGCGCCAGAGTAATAAGTTACAGGGGGGCTACGTCCGATTACGAGTCACTTAATCGCCGTGAAATATCGAAAATCGTTACGTCCCCCTACGCTCATCCTATTCCTCAAATTGCGTTTGCCCTTTCTGCGAGAACTCGAAATACAATTTCGCGCCAGCCCGGGCCCGATCGAATTTTCTCCTTCCGGCGGCGAGAATCCGGTTTCATCGCGAGACGTGCAAAATCCAGAGAGCCTGCCGGGGTTATCCGTTCCGACGTTTCGTTCGAGTATAAAAGAACTCGGCGCGATCCACGAGCCGAGGAAAATGGACAAAGAGCGTCGGGGATACGGACGCCGAGCTGCGCTTAGCATTTTCCGAGCGGATTATTCGTAGTCGTTAGGAGTATCGGGGAAAAATTCCGAGCGGGTTGATGAAATTATTTGCACGTGTGCTGCGCGTGTATAATTGGATCGTGGAACCTAAGTGCTTTAGATCTTGGCGGCAGTCGAGGGTTGGGAAACGGAAGGAAATCGGAAGCCAAACCAATTAAAGTCCTCGGATGTTTTAATAGTCGGATTTTTTAATGGATGTACAGTATAACAGTCGGACGGGGGATATGCGGGCGTGAAAAGTGGATTTAGTGCTTTTAATTTCGACGATCTTTTGTCCAATTAACCCCGGCGAGACGGTGTGTATGTACACGTTAACGTTGGGTTGTCTAGGGTCCCTGCAATTTATGGTGTCGCACTCGAGGGTGAATTTAGTCCCTTAATTTTGAGTCCTAAGCCTCTATGTTTTAGATTTCGCGTTTTCACGAGCCTCGAGAAACAGGGGTGGTTGAAGGAGGAATTGAATGTTTCTCGATTGAATTTCGGTATTTAAAATATAATCTTGAACTTCGTATTTTACATATTAACACCAGGTTTACGGGGTTTTTTAGTACACCTATTTCTACGGACACCCATCAGATTTAGGGTAAAGAAAAACACATATTTTCATTAAAAAACAATCGATGGGTTTAATTTGAAAACAATCGCAATATTAACAGACTTAATATAAGTTAATTAAACCTGTTAATATCGTATCATTGAAGCAACCCATCCGTAAAATTGACGGGTCCCGTAAATCTAGTGTTAAAAAAGCGATAGTTTCAAAATTTGAATCGCTGAAGAAGTAGAATTTATACGACAGTGGTTTCGACGATGATTTTTATGATACTTCCGTACGATATATGCGTATAATAGAATTTCCCAGAACGTTTTAGTCCGGTTGAAATTTGGAAATTCTATCTGGTTTAATGGCGTTGCGACATGTCGATGCTTTCCCGCGAATTCTAATAATTTTCGAAATCACGTGGTGCACACGATTTACCTGCACGAATTAGCGTGCCACGGTTTATGACTGGCATTCCCCATCCCCGTTGTAATTAACGAGATTCATAAAGACCGCAGCAATATACGCATAAAGTAATTGAATGCGTGAATTTGCCGGAATTGAATGGATTACTAATAACTCCGTTTACGGTCTTCCCTAACAACCAATTTTGGGATTCCCTAATAGCCTCTTATCTCGTGGAAGTTTCAGTACATTTGTATTGCCGATGTAAATTTTCAGCGTACTTTAAATTGTTCTAAAAACTTTATAACTCGCGGATTTCGCATTTCGATTTTGCCCTAATAACACGAAGGTAACAATACAGTCAGAATATTCTTTGCACGTGTTCCATTTTTCAAGAAATTTATTTATTGGGGTCAAACGTCTGCTGTATATAACCTTTTCCACCTTTCATAAGCTTCGATAATTACGATTGTTAATGGATTAAAAGTGACTCCGAGTTATTTTCGAAATAATCAATTTCTAAATCTTATTCTACGTTTGAAAAGGACGATCTGTCTGAGCATTTACAACGTCAAACAGATGATACCCGATACTACACCGTTTCGTTCTAGCTATAACAATCTTTTCTCACTTTTGATCGTTTCGAGGCTACAAATAATGGCACTTTCGACTCATTCATGGGCTAAATTGATTAATTCCGAATTTTTTTCGACTTCCAGAGTCAAAGCACACGATCGTATTTGCAACGACAAACAGATGATACCTGATTCTACATCGTTTCATTCTAGCTATAACAATCTTTTCTCACTTTTGATCGCTTCGAAGCTACAAATAATGGCTCTTTCGACACATTCACAGACTAAATTGATTAATTCCGAATTTTTTTCGACTTCCAGAGTTAAAGCACACGATCGTATTTGCAACGACAAACAGATGATATCCGATTCTACATCGTTTCCTTCTAGCTATAACAATCTTTTCTCACTTTTGATCGTTTCGAAGCTATAAATAATGGCTCCATTGTAAAAAATACCCTGTGTATTATTAAATCCCTTGAACTCTCTCCGTCACCCGAAGACGACATCGTTTGGGTCACAGACTTTCCAAAAAATGTGATTGACCATAACCAGACCCTCTAGACCCATAACAGATGAGGCACACGTGCAGTGGAGTAGGTCACTTAAGAGGATCAGCTGAAGGATCCTATTTAGCTAAGGTCCTCCTATATTATACGATCTAAGTGCTGTACGGTTAATTTCCAAGCGACCTGGAGAAACACGTGTTGATTGTCAGATGCTCAATTCGGCCAACGTGCAGGTAAAGAACCAGCAAAGCCGTAAATTTTATGGTTCGCCCAACGAAACTCGATGTACCTAATTACGAGGGATGATCAGAGATTACGCGAGGATATTCTCGCCCCTTTTTTATAGCTACACATTTTTTTTTTGGTCCATGTAAAAGTCACCGCGTTAAATTAGTTTCAGTTTTTCCTAGCTCCTAGATTTTTAGAATCAGAAATTGGTAAAGAGACATAGCATAGACATAGAGAGACAAATATACCTCTATGAAAATAGAAAAAGTATTGTTTCAAGAATGTTTTATATTTTTATGATGAGAAAAATGATCAATCGAGTGTCTTTCACCTAGAAAACGAATGATACAACGATTTATCCAAGATTTACACGAGAAATGGAAAGAGATAAATTCAGATTGATTTGATAATCAACAAAGAGTGTATTTAATAACTTAATAGTTAGAAGAAGCTAATAGAATTTGCAAAGGGGTCAAAATTTGTCCGAATAATCGCGTTTGCAAAATTCTAAAATTTCCGCGCGTCGTGCTTCGTTAGCCTAACCTTCCTCTCCGCCGGGATTCGATCAACGCTTCAACCAACCTTACCGATATTTTCCCCAATTTAACAATTATCGACCGGGAATTTTCCATCAAGCAAACAAACCAGAATCCGTCATTCTCTCCAAAACTTTATCCACCAGGTATCTGGCGATTCCGCTGATTCGACCCCGAGACATCTCGACTGCTGCGTTTCTTTAGAATTCTCTGTGAAACAGATCAAAGGATCAGGAGAAGACGTTCGTTACGCAGGGAAACGGTGAGAATTTTTGGAGAAAAGTTGCTTACTCGAATTTACCGCTGGAACGTCGCCGGCTGATCGGTCACATCACGATCGAGCGTTGGTCTGGACAATTGAGGGTGGAAGAAAGGGTGCACAAGGAGTGGACAACGATGGAAGAAGGAAGAAGGTCGCAACGTGATTTGTCGTCGGGAGCTGAGGTTACTTTCGCGGTGACAGGACCTCTGTTCGATTTTCCACGCTATCGCATGTCGATCGGCACCGAGATCGATACGCTACTGGCGCGAACGCTCGTAAACGCGTGTACGGTCGAACAGCTTTAACCTTGGGCTGGTTTTTCTCGCGAGCATGTCGAGCGACATCCTTTTCATTCGGTTCGTACACGGAGAACGAGTCTGTCGGCGAAATTTATTCGCCTCGAGTTCCGATCCCTCATCGCCTTCTGCGGGCTCCTCCCGAAGTCCTGGCCTTCGTTCTCCATTCGTGTTTCGCAACTTTTCGCTCCGTTGTGGGTGTGAACAGTCCAACGTCTTTTCCTTCCTTTTCCCGCTAACCCTGTTGCCGGTTATTTTTAAATTATCGCTGTTTATTGTCGCGCGAACGTTTCATCTTTCGCGTGTCTTTCATCGGCGTTCGACACTGAGTTAGCATTTGATCCGAAAATTGTTGGGCTTTCGCGTGGGTAGATTGAAATGAATTATGTATTATACTTTCGTAAATTTGCGAATGAAGAAAGAGAGATTTGTAATAAATTGTAATTTATGCGAATTTTATTGTCACGGTTTGCGTTGTAGATTCGCATTACAGAGTTTATGGCTGGATTCGAAAGTGTGTGATTACAATTGAAAAATTGTATGCAGTTCGTGTTGGTAGCTTATGGATATTGAAGTATATTTAAATACGAAAGGAATCGTGTATTATATCTATTTGAATTTCGGAATGAAGAAAACTGGAGTCAAGTAGAGATATTTGTAATAAATTGTAATTTATGCGAATTTTATTGACGAAGTCTTCGTCGTTGATCCGTGATTTGAAAATAACCAATAGCGTGTTGTAGTAAAAAAGAAATAAAGTAAATTGGGTATAAAATTGGTAGATTTATAATAAATTATAATTTACGATTACATCTTAGGTTGGATGTTACACAACTTTCTTAAATCGAGAGAGACTAGCTTTCGGTTAAAAAAAGAAGATTTATGCGTAATAATTAGTTCGTGTGTAGTTTAATAAAACTGAGTTTCCTCTGTCTACGTGATTATCTTTTTCGAAGTTTCT
This sequence comes from Euglossa dilemma, assembly GCA_002201625.1. Taxonomy (NCBI): domain Eukaryota; kingdom Metazoa; phylum Arthropoda; class Insecta; order Hymenoptera; family Apidae; genus Euglossa; species Euglossa dilemma. The sequence continues at coordinate 8,247,280 of NIJG01000161.1, forward strand.
CCCGTTATGTTATAGAGGCCATTAATTCCGAGTTTTTATTAGCTTCCTATGCGATATAAAGGCCACAGAGGGGAACACGATGACTCAGACTTTTCGTGTTTTAGCGAAGAGTAATTTTAAAATCCAATACCCTGTCACTCGATCTTACTCTACAAAAATTCTCTTTTTACTCGATTTTCCAGCCAAATATGTTTCTAATCGTTTAAAAAGTATCGATCACCTTGACATTAAACAGAGTTTAACATTGCGTAGATCACCAGAAAGGAGGAAATAAAATAAAGAAAATGGGTAAACTTTCAAAAGTCGTGGAAGACAAGAACTGAGATGAAAAGTATGAAACCCCTGGAGCGTTCGCGTTTTCTTCTCGAAGAGAAACGAGTTATCAATCGTTCCTTCTCCGTCAGAGGCATTCCGATATTCCGTCGTTTACCGTGAAATGTGCACCGAGTTTCGATTGTGCAGCATCCATACTGCAGAGTCGCCAAAGATGTCTGCTGCACCGACGTGTTTCGCAATTGGCAAGTGCGAACATATTCGTTAACGCTCCAACTATTCGCATGATCTTGGCCCTCCTTCCCTTTCGACCGTCAGAAATTGCATCGTCTTCCGGACAAGTGTTTCGCTGGCATCCCAATTCAATTTCCCAGTGATATATCGGCATTGTTCAGAATGGAACAATGCACGCCCCTTTTCTGATTAGAGAAAAAAGGAAATACCGAACGTGGAAGACGAATGACTCGAAGAGGAATGCGCTTCCTGGAAAATGTTCTTCCGATTGCGTTACTTTTTTCTTGCCTTTCTAAAGGACCCGAATGACCTTTGATTTATATACGTCGATGAATTTCGGATCGTCGGATTTGATTTATTAGCAGTCTGAAAAAACGTGCGAGTTTTTGTGGTTTTTGCGAATTGGATTGAATTGGTGAACGAAAAAAAGAAAAAAAAAACAAAAATATATATACGGAGTAGACAGGTAGATACAATATGTTTCTGAAGAATTGTGTAAATAATTCCTGACTTTCGAATTCTGAATAAATTCTTCAAATTAAAAGTATTACTTAATCGACATACTCACGAAAGGTTTAATATTAACACTTTTGTGGCAGATATTTATAATTATCTATACACTATAACGAAGAAATTTATTACCAATAAAAAGTATATGCTTTTAATATACTTTAGTATACCTCACCCCCAGAAAATATCCACAAACGACAAAAATTACAAATTCATATCCAGAATATTCCATTTAAAGTTCCGCGCTCGATTATTTCCTAAAGTATAGCTAACCAAAACTTGTTTCAAATGAAACCTACCCTATTTCAAGACAGAATTTTACAACGATCATAAATTTTTCCTAGGTGGATCTGCATTCGAGATTTCAGGCTACCAGTGGTCTCTTTTAAACTGTATATATTTCTTCTCTAAGTAGATAATAAATTTCAGACCGAATTCATTGATCCATAACACTTTGTTCTTTCAAGACGTTCGAGGGTACATCTACATACTACCACGAACATCTTAACATATCTCGCTTACCCTTTCCATACATATGTGCCTCGTTCACCAAAGACACCCTTCGAGTCGCCCTACACTTTTCGCGTAACTGTCGACACCGGAAACTCCCGCAACCGGAAACGTCGATGCTCCGACCTCCTCCCGATATTCGAACTGTGCCATGATCGCTCCTAAAGCCATCGGACAGTTCCGAACGAGTGGAAAGCAACGAGCGCACTCAAGGAGGGACCTAAACAACCGTAAAACTATTATCGTTGTTACAGTTCGGTAACGACCACGGCCACCGGGCCATCTCCGGCTATATTTTCAATTTTAATGGACCGAGAAACGTTACTGTTAGATCGTGCGCGCACGACAGCACCTACATCGACAGTTTTACATTCGCCAGGATTGGTATCACGCTCGATTTTCGCTGGATAACGGGTCGTCATAAACGTTTTTATTTTGGTTCAATAAATCGAATACAGTGAGTTCACAAAATAAATTTCGGATAAATTTGAGTATAGAACTGCGTTAATTTGATCCTAATTCAATGTATAGCAGGGTATTGAATATTTTTACGCTGGTTTCTTTAGGAACAGAGTCGAACAGAAATATTGTCACTGGGAAGATGCTATGAATGACAGAAGATTGAATATTCTCGCTTTTATTGTCTTTTTTTACACCACGATACTCTAGAGATTATAAATTGACTATAGAAAAAGCTATTTCACATCTCGAGTGAATGAAACGTTGGCATTAACGAGGGAAGATGGAAGAGTAAATTTACGAGCCAGGGATAAAGACAGATGGGACCGAATGGCGAGAAATCGAAGCATGTGGTGCGATCGTAAAAGTGGGTTATTTGTGGGATGATTTGCAGTGCAGGAAGCAACCTGGGCTAGCCAAGATTTTCGACCCTCGTTATAATTGCCCAAGTGTCAAAATCATTCCTACTTATGTCCCACTTGGCACGTTTGCCACTTTAAATCCTTCTAACACGTTGACAAGCGACAAAATCTTTCTTTTCGGACTCTTCGCTTCGACCATTTCCACAATTACCGACACACTTGTGTCTAAACACCTCTACCGATTAACACGAAGAAGGTTTAACGTTAAATTTACAAAACTTCGTCTCAAAAACGAGTTCAAAAATGATTTACAATTATATAGAACGATATCACGTGTCACCGTCGATTCTTACAATTTATTCGTCTAAAAATCAAGTTCAAAAATAATTTCCAATTATATCGGACGAAACCACGTACTCACCGATTTTTGCAACGTAATCCCTTCGATCTTCTTCATATAAACACCTCTACCAATTAACACGAAGAAGGCTTAATATGAAATTTACAAAACTTCGTCTCAAAATCGAATTTAAAAATAATTTCCATTTATATAGAACGATATCACGTGTCACCGTCGATTCTTACAATTTATTCGTCTAAAAATCGAGTTCAAAAATGATTTCCAATTATATCGGACGATACCATGTGTCATCGTCGATTTTTACAACGTAATCCCTTCGATCTTTTCAACGATCGTCACCTGTTCGCGACGACGTATCCGACATCGTTAGTAACCTGCAGAAGTCGCGAAGAATCGCGAAGAAAACGCAAAGAACGATCGATTTTCCTTTCATTCCCCACGCCTGTAAAGTGTATCGGTTCTTCGTGGTATCAGCCAACGTGTACCAACATCTTTCCTCTTTCCTTTGTGGCCGCGCCCAGGGTGACGTTCGATTACCCGAGATCTTTATGTCGCGTGAGAAATAGCTCGATACGTTATCCGACATTTTCGCGTGCACCCGATGACGTCTCAGGATAGAGGTCAAGCCTCGTAAGCTTCTTCTGGTTGTATCAATAATGGATTCTGTTACCTGGTTTATCAGACGCGGCCAATACGCGTAGCATTTCAACTTCTCGCGATCCCGAGGGTGACTTGACATCCGGCAAAAGAGCCTTACACCTTCGGCTTCGACATCCCTCGGGATGCTATTTCTAGCTTTGGAAATATCTACTTTCCTTCATACGCTTGTTACTTGTTTCGAATTTTTTTTTAGAGGAGAGCTGCTTCGAAACGGATAGCAGAGAGAGAGTAGCAAAATTTATTACCATTAATATTTGTATAACTACATTCATCGTCGAAGGATAATCCTAGCTTTTAGCCCGAGCTTAAGCTAATAACGCGAAATTATTTCTCAATTCATATTTCATCAAACGCACGATATTTCGCGAGCTGAAATTTCCCAGAAAATGAATAACTGCTCGTGTAAAAGCCTGGAAATACGTGTCACGAAATTCTCCATCGCAAAGGAGCGTAAAAATCTGGTAGTCCGCGGGAAAAGTTGGTTACCATTTGGACGAGGATTTTTCCCGGATTTTCCGCGACTATTTTTACCGCGAGAATCTTTCTTTTCACGGGAGAGGAGGGCGCGTTTTCAACGGGAAGAAACGAAAAGGGTTAGAGACACGGTCCGCGGTTTCGAATCGAAATGTCTTTCGACTCGGTTAAAGCAGCGGCGTCGCGATGCAACCTCGAGGCACGCGCGTCCGTGAACGTGAAACGATTGCAATTTGACACGTTCGTCCTTCGGGGGATGCAAATCAGAAATTCGTCCATCGTCCATGCCACTTGTCCGCTCGATAAATCCCGAAGATTATTTTTCTCCGCCTCCCCTAAGTGAATTTTTCAAGGTCCGCCCTCGTTCAGCGCCAGACACCTCAAGGCCACGAATCACGTAACATACTCGCATACTCGGTGACCCACTCGTTCGCACGAACGCGTGTATTCGTTGAGATTAGGTGATAACATGTTTCGCGTTGAAATTGGAAATGATAATTGACAATTAGGGTGATGACAAGCGAGAGTTATTATTAAGCACGCTTTGAGACTCGAATTGTTTATATTTTATTATCGAAATGGAAACGTGTAGATACATATTATTATCTCCATTGTTAATATTATTATTGATATCATTTTTATTATCGGGACAATTATCGTTATCGTTATCATCCGCTCTTATTTTCATGATCATTGTTGCTCGCATCACACGCTGCAGGTCAGTAATGCCAGTGTCAAGCCTCTTAAGTAACCTAAGTACCCTAAGTGTTTCGAATTATTTTATCACGAGTTCTTCCGAAGTAAAATCGAGACGTCGATCCGACTATCATTTTCCCGAAGAATCGCAACGATCATTTACATCGTCGGTGAACCAATTGTTCGCCAACATTGACATTCAGGTCAGACCAGTTATAAGATAAATTGTCCTGTAACGCGACGATGAAATTACTCGCTGCTACTCGATCGTTCAATTTACGACCTCGCCGCGGCTCGATCCTTAACCTATCTCATCGGTATTTAAGCAAAATTTTTCGACTCACTTGCACTTCTCGAAACCGGAGAAAGTGTCCTACGAGAGACGTCTCTAAGTACGAGCTCGGGCCGCTGAGAAAAGTATCCGGTTACCCTTCAATTAAATCCTACACCGTTGCTAGTCCACGCTGTTACCAGGCTGATTGAAGAGGATTTTTGTCAACAGCCGGGAAGCCTGGCAGGATTATTAGCTTTCGCCTTAACTAGCTTACTAACAAACTCATTTCGATCAAGCAGACGCGAGATATAAATCTCGTTAAGAAAAAATGGATAGGTCCCTGGGGTTTAGAAATATTTTGTGTTTCGCGAAAAAGGTTTCCAATTCCTTGATAACCCACTTGGACGAAATTTAGGGTGGACAGAATTTTTGTAAGAATATTTGTCCTTATTTTTATTGTTCCTTACCTTGGAAATTTCCTTTCTCGTTACTTTACCAATTATAGATCTTTTCTAATTTTTTGAAATATTTTATACTCTGCAAAAAAGCTTCTCAAAGCGTTGATAACCCACTTTGACGAAATTTAGAGTGGATAGAATTTTTGGAGAAATATTTTTCTTTATTTAGGAAACTTCCTTTTCTAACTTCGAAAATGGAAATAAAATTTCGACCCTTCCCTTCGCGCGAGAGAAAATTAAAGAGATCGAGGAATCTGGGTTACACGTCTTCGTATAGGATAGACAAGTTATTCGAATAAAGGATTAAAGCGTAAAAATCCTGCGAAGAGTCACGGATTTCCGAGGGCTGTTTTTTCTTTTAATTACACTTTCACACTGATTCGCAGATCGTGACACACGGAAAGATAGCCGCGCGGAAGTTGGGAAAGTTACCACGGTTAATTTTCTCGGCAGAAGTTCCGTTTGCCCTTGGGACCGATCGAATCTCACATCATCGACGTCCTTTCAACCCCATCGAACCCTTTAGGTTAATCTTATATCTCGCGATAAATATTTGCGGGCCAGGTTTCCACGTGAAATTTCTACGGGAGAATTATTAACCTACATTCCCGAATCGGTATAACCATCGAAATCAATAACTTCCGGCAGCTCTTTGAATATCAAATATGGGAAAAGCAAAGAATAATTCTATTTTCTTAAGCTCCTTTAATATTCCAGAATTTTAATTTCGTAATTCTAATATTTTCCGAGACTCGTCATGTTTCAATTTTTCTTTCATTTCTCTCTATCTTCTTCGAGGTGAGTAATTCCTGGTACTCAAGAGGCGATATTTTTCTAAGTAATTCCTGATACTCAAGAGGCGACATTTTTCCGAGTATTTCTAGAATTTCCACTTGAATTTCTGTACACATTTCACACGTAAAACTGGGAGGTCCATTGATGACCATGAACAGAGAGTTAACAGATGCGACAGACGCATTGTTGCACTTTGGATCTCAGACAAGGTCCTTCGGAGTTGATACTTTCCAGAAGAACGATTCGTAGAATTTTCATGAACGGCCTAGTCCTTTCGAGGATCTCTCGGTTCTCTTTTTACCTGGACCTACCCGAAGCGAACGACCAGCTAATTTTACCAACAACGTTTTTCACGATTTTTCCATGACACGGTTCGACGAATATTCTCAGCGAATCTCTATATCTAGATGGTTGAATAATTCGTGGCCGGTCTTGCGGGTCAGCTGCCAGGACCGGCTTTTTCTTACCAAAGACTCGTTTATTTAAAGACTCAATTATTTACGTAGCCTCTGGTGGCGGTCATCTTGTAATCAAGCGACCTGACCAACGCGCACCTGGCCGAGAAACGACATTAATTAAAATCCATTAACGACGCTTGATCTACGGTGGCTGACGTGTAATATACAATAGCTCGGTGGTTCACGTGTCGAAACTCGAGACCTATCAATCTCTTCACCCGAGTCACCTGACGGGATTAATTTCGAAACGCCACGGTGTTTCTTTTCAGTATCCTTTCTTCCCGCGATTTTTCGTCTTGGTCTCGCCGCCTCCTGAACGGCGTCAACGAAAGAGAAAAAATGGAACGAGGATCCAGAGGAACGACTCCCGATCTCTGGAATGCTGGCGGAATGTTTAATGCGAACGAAGTTTGGTATAGTTGGTAATTTAAAATTGGTAGCATTCGATTCGTGGAAATGGAGTTGGTTAGTTGGACGAATCGGGGTATGAGTCGGCTGATTGAACGTTTGTTGGAAGTTGTTGAAAATTTGTTGTATGGATGTAGGAAGTATTGGATTATCAACCTCGAGGATCCGAGATGTAAAACGTGAAATTTCTGAACCGAAGATTTTAGCGGCTTCGCAAATGCGTCCTCGTTTAAGATCAATGGTGCAATAAGAAAGGAACCCTAAAATCCACCTGCTGAGCAGGATTATCCTAACAATCCACCAGACATAAATCGCTAATTATATAAACACGACGTATTATTTACCTTTCGAATACTAATTAACGCTAAATACGATTTCCAAACGAATCTTGTATAAATCAACTAGATTCTAAAGACTTATGGCATAATTCATTCGAATTTATCACAGATTCATCACGATAACGCGTTGATACGACTAATACGCTGATTCATAAATTCGATTGACTTTTATCTATTATTCGCGTCACCAATTTAGCTGGAAGATGAAGCCGTTTAAAAGGCACGAGCGTCTAAAATGTCCCTGCCTTTGCTGGCAACTTGTGCGGAGAAAGTTCGCCGCGTTAATACACGGTAGAGCTGGCTGATCCCTATCCACGATGGAGTTCGGCGTCTTGGTATGTCTTTAAACACCTTTACAACCACCGCAACTTACGAAAGTTCCTTCCACGATTATGCAATAATAGTTTTATCTGTTCCGTTGACAACGGAGAATCAAGCGAGATCCCAGCTTCTAGCTTGCAAACTTTCTGAGAGGAGTTCGCTGTAATCAACCATCCAGAAATTAGAACTCTCCCTGGCACCTAACAGATTCATCAGTTCTCCGACACAGGCTAGAAAAATATTTTCTAATTTAATTCCTATCACGAGAAATCACGATAATGGAAATAACCTGGGAAATATTTTTCGAAATCGAAGATCGAAGATTATCTCTGTTACCAGAGGAATTCATTTATTTCTCCGAGGACAGGATAAAATCCGAGGATGTTTGGCAAGGGAATTTACACCAGACGTACGGTTTCCCTCCCAAAACGGTATGAAACGAATACATCAATTGGAGAGACAGGTCCGTTCTCCTAAAGATAGCAACATAATTGCAAGGGATATCCTCCAATTTCAGGCCATCAATCTTTCACGCTCTCCCCCTTTTATTCACAGGTTACGCGAAAGACACGTCACTGGATCGAGAGTAAGCTCCTGACGGGATATTTATTCGCGGATCACGGGTCTTTTCTCTCTCTTTCTCTCTCCTCTTCATCTTTCCCTTCCAGTTTTATGACACCTGGGGCTCGGAACGAGCGAAGTCACGAATCGATTCACCTGACACGTTTTCCACCGACGAGGATCCATCGGATCGATCGGATACTAAGACGGAGAGATAAGGAGGATCCTTCTGGTCCCTTTTCGATCCGGCAGAATCTCCATCCCGAGTACCTCTCTTTGGTCAGTGTCCCGAAACTCCGAAACGGCCGTAACGCGATTAAGCGCTCGTTTTTATCCGTAATCCTGTCAAACGCGAGTCTATCGATCCGATCCTCCCACTGTGTGCCGCGTTGGATCTCGAAATTCAATTGGCATGCGACTCGATTGCATTCGGTTACGTCCATTATCACGCGACGCCGTTATTCTTTTACGTTCGCCGCCAACACGTTTCCCTTTACCGCGACGTTCTGCGATAAAAAAAAGAATTCCACGTCGAATTTTTTACCAAAGGGTAAATTCGACTACGCTTTCGAAAAGTCGTTCTGGAGAATCGCCGGGTTATACGTTCGATGCTGTAAAATGTGATCTACAAAATTTGCATCTTTTGAAAAATCGCGCGTCAGCCGAGTTATTCGAAAACGCGCGAATTTCCGCGGCGAATCGGGAACAATGAGGAAATGGAAGCGACCTAATGGCACCGATTGTACGAAATAATCGTTCGTTTTTTCATTATTATTTTATTCCGCGCGGAAGAACGATGATTCGATACTTCGGCCAAGTGGACACAATGGAACAGGGATTGTCTTTATTTAGGACACAATGGCGAGCGGGAAATCGGAAAATTTACGAGTACATTGTGGAATACACATGCAGAGAGAGAGATGCACCGTTATGAACATAAGAAACACCGTTTTATTTACTCTATTTGTTTTCGATAACGAATAACCACGGTGTGTCCATTTCGCGGGGGAATGAAAGGGAACGTTTAATATTGATATCGTAAAAATAGAGCTCCATTGAATCGTTGATATTTGCCCAACGTTACGTTGAAGGAAAGTCAATTTCACTCGCGTGGCTTTTTTCGCGAAAAAACGAAACAAACAGCGGAGAAAGGGACAAAAAAAAAAAAAAAAAAGAACGAGAGGAAACGTTTCACGATCAGCGAGATTCGAAACAAATTTTCATCCCGCGGCTTCGCGACGGGACGATACGAGTTATTTTAATAGCAGGATATTGCGCGTCCATTTTAAAGGTTTTATAACTGGAAAAACAAAATCTCCGCATTCTTCCCGTGCTGAATTTAATCCCGACGAAATTACCGCGCTACTCGCCCATTGGGTCATACGCAAGAAGTTATTCGGTCGGTGATTGAGAGCGATTTTGCTGGCCACTTGTTACCCAACAAACAACGTGATGAAATTTTCGACACGACGACTCGGATCTCTGATGTTTTTCTACGAGAATTTTTCTGCCAGAATTTTCATCCCTTTATACTTTGCTCGACCGAGCAGAAAAAGACATCGAACGTGATTAATATCACCGTAACGAGTTCGAATTATTTTCACGGAAATATGGAGACACCCCTTTTGCACCTAAAAGCAGTGGTCAAATGCAAAAATGAAATAACAATAAATCGCGGAATGTGACTGACGTGATGCGTGTTAATTAACAACCGGAATAATAAGCGCAGGCTACCTAATTAATGCAATAACACGAGTATAATAAGCTATCGTGATTAAACGATTAACACGTGGTGGCATAAATGTATCGGTAAATATATTTAGCACGTGTCACACTGTGATATTATGACGTGTCAAATATTTATAACGGTATACAGAATGTGTCAAATAATTTTTCTCCGTGTTTCTCGTTCAAATAGATCGTTCGCGATAATTTTATTTTTATTTATGGTATCGTACGGTGTTTGTATACTTGTACCGATAATTTTAGGGCTAGCTGTATATTATAGGAAATCGTAGAGGAATGAAGACAGTAAAAGTTACATGCATATGCAAGATTCGATCGGATTGTGCATTTCTGCCGAAAAGATGTCGACGTCTACAGAGATAAGTGGAATTTTCTATTGCCTGGCAATTTGCCTTTCTGATTTGACAACTTTGGTCATTCGTTACTGGAGAAGCAGCGTCGCGAAATCGGCCAAAAGGTTACCGGGTCGAATGCGTTTTGATTCGCGCTTCAATATTCCTCCATCCACGTTAGACAGATTTAATAGGACTAAATTTAATCCAACTTCTTGGTATCTTACGTAACCAATCTTTTTTAACTTCCAATTTACCATGTCTCGATTGTCTGTGTTCGCTGTCAGCGTTTATCGTTCCAACAAATTTTATATCGAATGCAGTAAACGACAATTTTTCTTAACCATCCTAATTAACTGTTTAATTTTCTATGATTATCGTAATCTTCTAAATTGTCGAAATTTTCTATCATTACTGTAATCTTCTAAATTGTTAGTTTAACGCGAAGTAAACCAAGGAAAAAATTAGTTTGAACGATACTTTTTTTCTCATCTAGAGAAAAATAACGTAAGAACGAATATCGTAGAAAAAATGTAAATAGATAGAAGTATGGTAAAAGGAACGAGACACCCGGTACGCCGTGTCGAACGAAAAAAATTCCCATTTGCGATTGATGGTGAGATCGAGGACAGGCAGACACGCGAAGAGTTAATTTTTTGGATTTATCTACCGTAAGAGTACAGCCTTCAACCCTGTTCGTGCTCGAGAGTATCAATTTTGTGTATTCTCTGCGGAGAAATCAATCGCGTGGCTATCGCGGAAGTTGCTTCCTTAAAAGTTGCAAATCGTTAAAGTTTCAACTTTATTTCAACGATGACCGAAGTTCCAGCGAGGTGGATGGCTCGCGATAAAAAATATCGCCGTAAAAACCGGGATAAAACGAGGGCCGAATTCATCGAAAATTTGCCTGACGACTTTAACGCTTTTCTCCTTTTTACTCGAGGCGTTACGTTTTTATCGCGAGTTTCTGTAACGACGCGAATAATAAATTAGCTCGCAAACTAAATTCGCGGAGATAGAAAGCGTCGGTTTTCACCAGGGTTGTTATCGATAAGGGTCGTCAGTCGGTATGATTTATTTAAAATATTTCTCGTTACAAGGTCGCCACGCGCGTCGAATTGTTCGCGTAACGTCTTTTTCGTTAATTAAATTTATTTCTACATCGCCCGTTGGGACGTTACCGCTTAAAGATTCTCTCTATCGTTCCCTTTGCGTATAAAAGTCCAATTTCCGGGTAATTCTGATCACTCACACGCGACCAGTCGATATGCAAATATGCGATTTCGCAAAGGGTCGCTATTTAACGGTGTTTCGACCTCATCAATCTTTCAAACGATCTACGTTCGTTAATGATCGATCACCGTTGTTCTCCTTCGCGATTGTTAAAGGATTGTAACACGGTGTTGTTCGGCATAGCGTTGGATATCGCATTATTCGATCATAGCGCTTGGATAGTCGAGATAAAATTTCCTCGATGACGGGTAAACAATGGATAAACCGACATTCCATTCGAATTGATTTACCTCGTTATTGCGTATTTCGTACTCGCCGCACGTTCGCTGTTTCCGGTAGTAAATATACCGCAATAGTTACGTATTTAGGGAAAATTAGCTTACCATTTAAGGTGTGGCACCAGAAGAGACACGAGTCGAGCCATTATGTCTGAACGTTGCGAAGAATAACTCACGACTGAGACAAAAGTACAACGGCGAAAATTGAACAGGTGTTTACCTGTTTGGACCTGTCTGGATCAGGATGTTTACATCGGGCCTTGCCTACGAACCTCGGCACCATTCCTAACGCTCGGGTCTGTGTTTACAAAAGTTTGACCTCGCTTCCTTACCACGCGTAATATTCTAGACAAAGAGGCGAATAACTGACTCGCGATGTAAAAAATTTTAATCCTCTATTTATCCAGAAAAAATTCTCGGAGCGCAAAAGTAACGTCGAGGGATCGTCAACAATTTAAGAAAGTCGCGAATAGAAATTTCCGATTTAAATTGGGAAGAATAGAAACATGTGAAATATTATTATTTATTAAATAAGTTTTATTTTTTTATTTATCAGGAAAATATTCTCCGAGCGCAAAGATGACGTTGAGAGGTCGTCACAAATTTAAGAAAGTCGCGAATAGAAATTTCCGATTTAAATTGGGAAGAGAAGAAATTAGACCTAAGGATAATAAATATGTGAAATATAATGTTCTTGCTAATACAATAAAAAAATCAGTCGATTCGCGATAAGATTGAAAGAAATCTTTTACTTTTCGACTCGTCTTTAAACGTTGTCCCCACGATCGTTGATCTATGATTGAATCTGATTAAATCCCGCAAAAATTATTGCAAGCTCGCGCAAATTTCAGCAGATTCGTAACGAAATTATTCAATGTATCTTGTCCGATCTCTGCCTCGTTCAATACACCCGCGAATACGTAATGGAGGAACAGAGCGGGGCTTTCTTTCCCGTTGTTTGAATATTCAACGATATTTTACGTCTGGATGCCTGCAACGATTCAATTTCTCGAGGATCGAAGGACGACACGCGGATGATAAAATAGAACGGACGGCTCTCCTTGGCGAATCGATGAAATTCATGATAAAAATTTCATAAAGGGTCTGCATGAAGAGCTGACTGACCCGATGGATCCCTGTCGCCGCTGATAAATCGGTCCACTTACCTCGATACCGGATAAACGGAGAAGACACGTGAGGTTAGCCACGCGATTTTTCCACATCTCGTCGAATAAACATGCATGCCGAACGACAATGACCATTCGCATCCGCAGAAACGGGATGAGAGACCATTGGAGGTTCCCGGAAGCCCGTTTCGTCGCGTTCATTTCGCGTCGATTTAATTAAAATTCTCCGATTTCACGGTAATTGGGTGTCACGTTGATTCTGTAGTTTCTGCGTTCGATCTTTTTGTCCGCCTCGTTACGTGCTGGACGGTTTCGAGAGATAGAGCACGATTATTTCTAACGAAGGCAAAAGTTGAAAAAATATGGAAAGAAAAGTAGAACGATAAAAATGGCGAAAATGAAATATCACGTTAAGAGATGGTCGCCTGTCGAAGAATACTCAGATACTAAAATGCGTGAATGATTTGGCAGAATCTTAATTGAATTTCAGCAAGAGTTGTTGATCAATTTTTAAAGTATCCAACGATCCGTATCGAACGTACTGTTCCGTGGTCTGATTTAATTTAATTTATTGACGTTTCGATACTTTGTTCCAACTATTAATAATGCATACCCAGAGCTCTATGGCCCTAAATTATTCCTGTTTGAAATAAAATGCAAAACAGCTAGATACAGACGAAGAGACGCGATCTGACCATTTCCTCCTTGGAGCCACTCGAGTGGTATAAAAGTTAATACCTTTAGTTCGGCTATTGAACACAGTAGTCGATATCGGTTTGACACAAAGGGAGGAAGGAGAGTCACCCTCGTTCATTTCATTATACTTCCTTTTCTTGGTTTGCTTTGTCCACTTACGCGAATCCCTCTCTACACCACGGTTATTTTACGACCTCTATATACTCCACTCTGTCTGCTCTATACTTCCGGCCAAGTGGCCAGTGTATATACGTCACTGTCACTATCGTTAATTTCCTAGTTTTTTATTTATAGCTTCTTTATTTTCCTTTCTTATTCGCGATAGAGATTTATCTCGTAATCGATGTGTGTATATTGAAATATCGACGCACGTTCGACACGAGGAACATTTTATGGGTGCAAATAAGAATCTTCATGGTCTGGAAGAGGTTTACTTATAGCAGAGATAAATTCAACAAAATGAAATGGAATTGAAATACCGTGGGCGTAACTGCTATAAAAAGACCCACGATCGGCCATCAATTTTTAATAGAAATCAATATTTTAAACAAGCGCGAATACGTGCTTTCGAAAGTAGAACGTTTAATATCGACTAAAATTGAATAAACGTTTTGTAATAACAGCGAGAATGATTCTACGTGCCTAATGGCTCTCCTATAAACACGGATATTATTCGCTACAATTTGAACGAAGTTATTTCTATTATACAAATTCGGAGTACGCGTCTCTGTAAGAGGTGGATAAATGAATCGCATCGTGGACGAATCTTTTCACATCAGTTGCTAAAAAGTCACGGCGGAAGTGAGGAATGTACGACGTTAGGGGTTAGACGATCTCAGACCTCTAAGAGGTAGCATCCTTCAACTCTAATGAACTCCCTCTTCGTACTACTGGAACTCTCCAAATACATAAGGCACTCCACGAGAGAAGTACTAACGTCGAGCTAGTTCGCAAAGTATTTAATTACAGCCAAGAGACCTTTCCACGAGATCGCGAAATATCGAACGAATCGTTGAAATCTAGAAACGATAAGTTAGACCAAAAAATTTATCGTCTTCCTGTCTTCCAACCTTTGCTTTTCCCGATGGAAAAGGAAAAGAAGAACAGGAACAACAGATTGCGATAAAAAGTCGTATTCGTTAGCCAACAAACCCGTTGCGACCAGAAGCTTACCCGAAAATCTTTCAAAGGTCTGTCAAAGGGAAACACGTGGCACACGACTGTTTCTCAGCAGGGTGCCTATCAGGACGACACAGTGTCCATCGACTGTACACCATAGAAACGGTTCACCCTGGCAAACGTTGCACGTGTCGCGAGTGTTTCTCAAGAGTAACGACGAAAGTTTTCCATTTCGCAGCGTGCTATAATTTAAGCCCGATTACTTAGCCCTCATAAGTTTAGTATTCCGTTCTCTAAGCTCGCCGGCACTCGGAAGCGGTGATATTTCACCGTTGTTGGCACAACGTGACCGTTTTAACGCGACGAAATTTCAACGAACAAGAGACTCGCAGTGGAGATTTCACGTGGTCGGAATGCGAATTCTAAATGGCTGCTTAAGAGGGTGTTCGTTCGAGCAATTCCGACGCCGCGCGACTCTATGACCCTTTCACGTTTTATCGCTCGTCACCTCCGATGCAATCTCTCTCGTTCTGCCTCTCTCTCTCTCTCTCTCTCATCTTTGTTCGCGTTCCTTCTTTTTTCACCGACGATACGTTAATGGCTCGAATTTTCCCGGGTAATTACTCCCCTGGATGGAACCCGAGGACCGCAACGCGAATATTAGAATGCACGGCCACGCGTGGGGAACGGTTTTTATCCGCAAACCGAATTAGGAGCTGTGACTGTGAAATACTTAGGGAAACGCGGATCGGCATGATCCTTATCCTGCGTTTTTCTCCTCTTCAGCGTCGTGATGGATTCAGCTTCTCACGGTTACGGTTATAATTCGGAGGCGTGGTAGATAGGAATTTCCGGCAAAGGGAAAAAGCGGGCGTATAAAAGTGTGGCGAGTGCTTGCACGTGTGGTCGAAGGTAAGGAAAATTATATTCAGAACGGAAACTTTCTCAACTATGTACCTGTGACGGTCTAAACGCCGGCAAGGGTTAAAGAAACTTCTGTAATTGCGATTGTTACTCCAATTACGCGGCTACTGTCGACTGGAACCTCGCTAATTCGACGTTAACGACGCCGCTGTAACAGCCAAACTTCGTTATTAATCGAGTTCTGCCGGCGTAAATTTCCACAACAACGGTGTATCTCGTCGTCGTCGAGCTTTTTCGACGGGAAATTTCATCCGGACATTTTTTCCCTCCCACCCATCGTTCCATTAAAACGTGCCGCGTTTGCCAATCGGAACCTTTGTCGGCCAGATCGTTACGCGGCGGCCATTTTGACCCGTCGATGGTCCACCGGAAGTTCTCTAACAGTTGCTGCGAAACGAAGCGCGGGGATCTTCGAATCCCGCCGGAAACGCGACGCGAATCCATGGTTTTCGACCCATTTTCGAGTTTCGAGAGCGCACTTCTCGAGGGTTAATATCGCGGGACCCGGAAAAGGCGACATTTTCCGCGTCGGTGCACCGCGTATCTTGTTTTCCCTCGGAACGGTCTTTCGCCTTTTTCCACGCTATTTCGACCGGCCAACTTTCTCGGAATCCGACGAATCTCAAACAACAACACACGTACGTGTGCGTGTGCACACAATCGAAGTGTATTTGATGAAATTTTTCGAGTTTCGGAGGTAACGAGATCGTATCTGGTGGATGCGCAATTTCTTCTATCAATTTCGAATGATTCTTATGGTTTACCCGGAAGGGAAAGAATGGAGTAGAAGAGGTAGGTTTAATTCGAATTAAACTCGGTGGCGAAGAATGGTAGATGAATGGAGTATTTAACGTCGTAGAAAGATATGCAAATTTTCTATTATTTTTCATAACGCAAGCTAAATTCTTCAGCTTTCCTTTTTCCCTTTATTACGCGAATTTTTTGCAAACGTTTCTGGAGTGCTATTTATCTACGATCTACGCAATCATAATCAGAATCTCAACGATATCAACGAATTAACAAAATGTTTTCCTTATTACTTGAAACGCACTTTTATTTTGATAAACGAAAGAATTGCCATTTTTTCGCATAATTCTCTTCGAGACTTAATTCGTTTTATCGTCAAACTTGCTTCTTCCACGGAATTTTTCCCTTTATTATCTCTATTACATAACGCTCTCTCTCGTAACACGTCGAAAGCTAACGAGTAGCATTCCAATAACGCAAGAGTGACCATAGAACACGATCAATGACCATCATCATCAAGATCCCAATCAGCAGCGTCGCGTCGTGAACGGGCAAATCCAATTACGTTTCGCCTTCTTATTAGCACGTTTATTAACGCGGCCTATCTCGCATCGTCTCGCAGGTATTCAGGGTCAAATTGCGTGTCGGCACGTTCCCGATACCGATTTCTGGGTCACCGGCGACGCATTAGGAATTTCGTATTTGCCGTGACGCGTTCCGTCCCCTCGGATCGATGCAAATTGTCTCGTCTCGTCCGTTTCTTTGCATTAACCGCGATTCCTCGGGCCAACTCACCCCTTTGCTCGCGATCACGCGAGCCACCAGCTCGATCGTCGATAATTCTCCCTCGACCCTTCTCTCTCTCTCTTTCTCTCTCTCTCTACCTTTTTTTCCCCCTCTCTTTCGGCCCGTTAACTTCGCACAAGAATCCCATCGTTCATACACGCGAGGGTACACGCTCTTCTCTCCACCTTTCGCCATTTCGCCCAGCGACTTGTTCGTTCCATCGCGATTAATCACGCGCTGTCGTTTCGGGGATCGAAGGAGTGTCGGATACGGATTTAAACGGCGACAAAGCGGGCAACGAGATAGGATAACCGGTGCTTTCCCGTCGCCTATTTGCCAAATGTATCGAGGGATAATTAGCTTTCCCCGATTGCTCGGCTGGCAATCGCGTTTCCTCGTTTTTCCCCGCGCCCTGCCTCGCTCCGACGGATTATAGACATACAGAGGCTCTCCTCTCGAGTTAAATTGAATTCGAGCATGTTAATACGTTATTAACACGGTGCTTTTACTTAATACGGTCTCGACGGCAGTTTAAATTAGAATTCGCGGATAGCTACTTAACGCGTGATTATACGTAAATTGGTCAAAGTATCGGGCGAACGCTGACGTTGCACCAGAGTTACCAGCAGCGGAAGATCAGGTTTGGTATTTTGCTCATGAGATTAGGAATTTGTTAAATCCGTATCACGCGCAGGCGAGTAAATTAAACGGCACGAGGATAATTCCGTGTTTGCTTACGTGCACGATATTTTTGGTTTATACAGAAAGAACGAAGATAATTCTGCATTACGATATAAATACGCGCGAAGAATTTTTAGCATCCGTTTTCTTTTAACTTCGATTAACGATCGTAGACTGGATAAGAGGTCGGAGAGTCGATAAGGTTCATGAATTTTTCCCACGAGGATGGATATAAAAAGGTTGCTATTGAGTTGTATAAAATTACCCGGTATATTTGAAATCATTTCTCAAACCTTCTTACGATATACACATTTAGCGCTGCTCCTTTCTCAAAATCGAGTTCAACTCACCCTCTTATACCTCCGTAGACTCACCTTTGCCCGTTCCAGCCTCTCCCTTAAAGCTTCCCTATTGCTTCCACCCTCGCTCATAAACGCAAATCAATAAACATCCTATCACCCGTGACACCCGTCTATGTTCTCAGTCCTGGGCAAAATCACTCGATTCGAATGACTGTTCGTACGAGGTCAGGTCGATTCTGACCATGTCGTGAGTCACGAGGGACGAGCCTTGAAGTGACATTTTTTAGGTAGCAGACCTTCCCTAAATGGCCTTTCTGCGTAGCACGTGGCGAATACCTGGCGCAATTGCAAAAATTCTAGAGTACTCGTTAATTGGATTGCTCAACGTACCAAAATGAGGTTCCATTGCACGGAAAGAGCAGAGAGGCTAAAAGGTTGCAGAGGAAAAGACCATGGCTAGCACATTTTTATTTTCAGCTATTCCGAGAATATTGAAACTTCGAATCGCGTTTTCTACCATTTCGCGGATTCGAATCGATTCGAAATCTTGCCATTGAATTGGAGCTTTCGAGGAGATTGCGATGGAAATAATCAGATGCAGAGAAACAGAGCGCGACTGCGAGGAAACGATATCGGCTACCGGTGTTAGGCTGCGTTTCCGTGGTCATTCGCGTGATACCTCGAAATTTCATCGATCTAGCAAAGTCGAGGAGTACATGGCGACGTATGGTAGCCGAAGGAATTCCAAGCTGGCAACACTTTACGTTGCCATGCATATTTCAATAGCTCTGGCTTCCTACCGGCCGACCGGTTTCCACGTTGGAATTTTAAGGGGCACCATACGACCAGATGCGCAATAACCTCGCTGCATTCTCCCATTTTCCGTTCGATCGACGTCCCCAGGTAGCTAATAAAGTGGAGCTCCGGTTTCTAACAGGATTTGGCTCGTTCTCGCCGAATACGAAGCCTTTGCAGAAGACTAACCGACCTGTACCTCTCTAGGAGCCTGGTTTCTCGGGATTTTTCAATGAAACTTTACATCGTCAGCAACAGATATCCTGTGACTCTATGTTACACGCTGCAGAAATGATTTTTAAACGAATTTATGAAAGTTAATTGGAATAATTAGAGTAGGTTCGAAATTACACGAATATTTTATATTTTAATATTTTATACAATATTTTATATTTTATACAAATATAGTTTTCGCTAAATTTTTCATCGAAACGATTCCGAGGAATCTCTTCGATTCTTTTAAAACTATAAATGAAAGGATTGATCGAGCAGCAACGATCGTTTGTTCCATTGGAGGAGCAGAAAAGGTTGGAGAGTGCACGGAGATTAGTACCCCGCGAGTAAGAAGGTCTTACTCGAATGCTCAAAACCACGGTCGAGTGTCATTTATCGTTGGAGTACTTGTTGCACGAAACACTTTGCACGTCTCGCTGAAAGGGTGAAATCGAAGGCGAAGAAAGATGGACGAAGATCGATAGGGTGGGGCCACTCGAGCTTGTGGGCCGCTGTTCACTCTCGAGAAATATTTCCTCCACTCTGATGGCGTTTGTATTCCAATTCAACCTTTCCTAACCGATAAATCAGCTTTTCTAATTAGCCGATACGATCTCCTCGTTCTGTAAAAGTTTATAAAATTTTTCTTTCCTTCTTAACTTTCCCAATTAACTGCTTATGATCGTCATAGTCGCACCAATCGCCTTTATACTACTGCAAATCGTTATTCCGAATCTCTTAATTGTTTACTGTTTCAATATTATAAGAAATAAAGTGCAACGCGGAGTATTCGAATATTTATTCGTAAATTTCCAACGAAATAAATTCGATACGCGAATTTTACAAGTGCTTAATGTAGCTTGATTAAACTAAAATAACACGATGCTCAGTGTTCAAATAATGTTTGAAGTAACCTGGATTATTATTTTGTCGTTTATTGTTCCAATCCGATGTGTCACTCACACGTGAAGCAGCTGTGGACTGGTATATCGTTTGATATTCTCTTTACCGATATTACGCTTTGCATTTCGTGAATTGCGCCAAATGGAATTCTCCCTGAAAAATTGCGCGACAATAAAATTGCTGCTCGGGAAAGAGCAAGGGAAATAAAGTAGTTCGAAGAATTGTTTCAAATATTCTCGCTATTCGACTAAGCTGACTAATCATCGGCGATATAAATTTTAATTATCGAGACTGACTTTATATAATTACGGCCTCCATATTTCAATTTTTTCCGATAGCGTGAATTCTTCCACACATTTGTGTCGAAATATAAATTATTCAAAACATTCGTACCTTTTGCTACATCAAATACACGCATGTCGAGTGAATAAAATAATTTTTTTCCCAACGATATCCATATACCTACTATTTCTCTAAATTCAAATATTCGCTATAACCCTATGTGACTCGAATATATATTTCTTTTTTTAAATTTTAGCTATCTGTTACTATCTTATCGATCTCGTATCGAAGGATCAGAAGGAATACTTTAATTTATTTAAAATACTAAATAGATTCACAGAGAAACCAAAGGAAGTCGTCACAATAGACCTAACCCTCTTATTCCCATAATACCTTTGTTGCTTCTATGTCTGCCAGCCACCTGTAAAAAACAATTGAATTTCCGGAAGGAGCTCAGAAAAAATCTGTCCACGTTCCGACCTATTCAAACGAGTCCTTTCGTCCTTAAACTTTCTCCAGCGAACAGCAGCTCGACCATCTGTTTTCGGACAAACAGATGGAGGCCTGACGCGGTAATATTCGACCGTGGAGGGAAAGTACCTGTAATCCCGCAATGGTACCCCTTAAACAGGCACGTTCCTACGCGTTATCATGCGGCGCAACTTCCCTTTCGTTCCTTCAATTTCGCGGAGTAGGAAGAAGCACGAATGAGAAAACTTTCGACGACCAGCGATATCGCGATTCTGTTTGCCTCTTCCTGTTCGTCGTTTCAGACTGCCTTTGCCGTATTGGAATCGACTCGATTCTCGCGACAGGTGCTAATTGTACCGAATGATTAAACGCGACTTCATGCCAGTACAGATAAAAGAAAATGGGAAAACTAACAGAGATTCAAAGTTCTCTGAGAGTTTTCAAAATATATTCAAGACAAGTTAGGAATATTTCTTAGGTGTGTTAACATCTTACCTTGCTATCGAAGCTTTGACGAGGAAGATCGGGACACATCGAGCCTTTTATCCGAACACGGCGAGAAATAACGCAATACTGACTTATCTCGATAGGAAAACGTAGACGGAAATGAATGGTTAGACGTCGAAGTTCATTCGAACTCGATAACACAGAACCGAGATAGGAAAACATCGTCGAAAAATTAAGTAAGAGATTGACCCAGGATGTTTACATTTATATCTAAGATCCACAGTTATCGCCTGTGATACTCGAGTTTTAACCTTACCACGAGTCTCACACGAGACTGTAAACAAATGCGTTAAAAAATATTCCGTCTTCTTCAGTTCCCAGGGATTTAACCCTTTGCACTCGAATGGCGACTGTCACCCCATGAAATTTCGAAGACTCATATTAATTAATATATCAAATTTAAGATAATATAACAATATGCGAAATATCGAAATCAAATAAATCTACGTGTTAATTATTATACGATCCTTTATTTACCACTCAAAAAGATAACGTCAGTTGTATACCAGAAAATTTGTAAATTTCTATTCTTCTGTAGCCAAAAAATCGCCGAGTGCAAAGGGTTAATATTAAGAAATCCAGTAAGTAAGTTCTATCTTATACAAAATTAAAATAAAAAATATTTTCTCTACGTTCCCTTTATCAAAGGCTGAAATTTCTTAAGTCAAGCGATGTATGTCGTTTCGATTCGTAAAAAATTCCCGATCCTGTGTTCATCACAAACAGGGAAGATCTCCGTCCACGAATGAATTATTCATCAACGATACACGAGGCGAACAATGCAACAAGAGGAAGATTAAAGAAATAACAGTGTCTCTCACCGGTTTATCAGAGACCTTATAAAACTAACGATCTGCAACGTTTCCTTATCTCTAAGACGGATTAATTTCCAACGAGAGATAATAGTCCCGGATTGCCAGGCTCCTCGCTACATTAAAATATCATACGGTCTATTAAAACGGGAACGTTTGTCGCGTTTAAATCTCCGTTCTCTCAATCCTGGCTGAAAGCTCAGGCACAACAGGATATTTATGCTGCGCGAAAACCATTAACGAGCTTTCGTCAATAGAACTGCAAGCGCGGCTCGCTTCAGCTCCGAGCACTTTGCATACGGTATTAACACGGTCAATTTTATGGAAATCGTATCCCTTTAATTCACTTTGCTCGTGGAACGCCTCCAATGAGAACGCGAAACCGTGAATCCCATCGTCCCATACGGCTAAAGAGCTCCGGCTCGGAGCGGTTGTGCTTAATTGAAAATCGTAAAAGAATCCGTTTATATCAGGCATGATCTAGCGGATCGATTTTCTCCGACAAAGGGAGAAGAATCAGCGAGAAAATCAAGGCGAAGCGGAGAAAAAATCCGTAGATAGGTCGCGGCTGAAAGGATCTCGAAAATGGGAACGAAATGGCACCTTTTCAGTCGCCTCCTTCCTACGATTTGCCCATTCGCGTGAAAAATCTCGATTTTTCCAATTTCGCGCCCGACATGGCGCTAGCTTGCCGGGGAAATGCTGAATACGAAAGCAAAAGGCGATTAATGTCGCGTGACTTGACGCCTTTTCGCGGATTTTCCTCGGTAAATCCGCCGTTTAAGGTTCCGTTTATCTTCCTTTCGCACGGAGTTCACCCTCTTCGCTTCGCCCTCTGTTCCACCGACTCTCCGCGACTCTTAACTCTGCTTTATCGAACATGCGAAGTATGCTTCGATTCAATTAAAGACGGGGTCGAAGAAAAAAAAAAATAAAGGGTAATGACAAAATCGAACCCGCTAATGCCTCGTCGCCTTTTTCTACACCGTGATAAATGGACCTCGTCGAGACCCGTGTAATTTTATTGGGTATTTAAAAAGTGACCTATATTCGCCACGCGTTGTTTCATTCGAGGGAATGATCGAAGAAAATTGTGCAAACGCGGGGTAGTATTCCGAGAAACGAAATGAAATAGCTAGGAGCACGGTAATTAATTGCCGAGAAGTGGAATGAGAATTGGGACATCGACGGGAGAAAAATTATCGGATATCTAATTTCGCGATGGAATACCAAGTACGGGGTACCTAATTTTAAGCTTGTTATTATTAACAAGTGTTCGCTTAATTCATTTCTGTTAGCCTCGTTCTCCAGAAATTCGCAATTTCGACCAGTTTCCGTTATCATCTGTCCTCGTGCGGATTTGCGAAATGCAGGAAGCGCAATTGATATTAATCATTACCGTCGTTCATTTTAATTTATTTCGTACCGTTTCTTTCTTTGATTCACGTCGAAATATCCCTCCATCGTTCGAACCAATTTCTATTAACGCGTTTCCCCATGCGTATTGGCAAAGTTGCGGAAAATTCAGTTAGCATTGCTATGGAAAATTCGAAATTTGCTTTAATCTTAAACGAATTTCTGCTCGTTTGAGCCGGTTTCGCCGTTAATTGGGAATGTTTGCAACGACAATAACAGAGACTCGTAACAAGAACGTGCAATACCACGCAAGCGACCGAACATCTCCATCGGCTTCCTCCACGGGTATAGTACATTAAATCTCGAGGCTGCTGAAACAAGGAACTAAACGATTGAAGTAGACAGTGCCGCGAGTTGTCTCGGTATAAAGGTTGAAACCGGCTAATGGTCGATAATGGAACTGCCTGAATGGCAGCATAACCAAATTATGCTGTCGACTGGCTGCTCGTGATCCGGAAAACAATATTCACGAGGGGAACGCGTCATTATACAACGAAATCTGCTCTCGTTCCGACTCGTCGTTCTTCGTTGGCCTTTCCACATATACAATGTCTCAGTCAGTCAGTCAAACGAACGTCTTCTAGAAAATCTCATGCTGCACCAACTTCTGTAGGGATCGAAAAATTTACGTCCGTAAGTATTCCTTCAGATTTCCACGCGACTCGTTCGCTCGCCTAATTAATTAGCTCGTTGAGATAAAAGGTAGACACTTGTTTATTTCTATCTTAACTTTCCTTATGTAACTCTTTGTGTAACGTTGCATGGACATCAATTCTGATCTTTCCAGTTAATTAAGGTAACGAAGCGTATCGAAACGCACGGCTCCCGTTGAAAGGGAGAAATTATTTTATAAACGAATGCCTTAGCGGGTTCGCATTTGCAGAAGCGCGAAGTCTGACACGAGTGGCGCAACAAGGATTTTCAATGACAGGATTTATCGTAAACGCGTCCTGCTCGCGTCATGCAGCGGCGAGACATTAGCGGATTAGCCAGCATTTGCATCACCTTGAGCCGTCAGTTGTAATTTTCGCCCACAGCACTTATCATACCGCGGATCGACCGTGTTTGTGCCATGTTACTCGCGAGCTTGTCCCTAACTTGACAGTCTTAAAACTCGTTAGCCTTTGCCTCTGATAAATCAAATTATTCGCGGCTCTGCCTCTACTCCCCTTAATTTATAGCATTAACGGTGATAGTTCGCGATGGATTTGAGATTCGTGTCAAACAAGGGTACACAGACGTTACGTAAATTACCAGGAAGATTTTCGCGTACCCGATACAACGCGAGAACAGCTCGAAGTTAAAGGTTTAAAGCGAAGTTGAAATTTTTCCAATTTTCGAGAGACACAGCCAATCGTAATCAAAGAATTCGTGGGAACATCGTGGTCTTTTCGACGAAGCTTCGTTACGTAAACTCCGTTTACTGTTCCACGAAATTGATACGGTAAATCGCAACGCGATTGATTCTTTACGTAATCCAATCGAGAATTCGCATTGATACACGATGTTCCGTATCCTGTTTCCTTATACCGCCGAGGTAACGATCCGGCTTAAAATGCAATATTCCATGTTAATCGGAAGTAGATCGTTACTATGTTCGTTTCTGCAACAACTGATGTATTATTCAATATATCTCCGCGGTAACGGGCATCGTTAATTGACATATTTGGCGGTGAATCGAGAACCTCGCCACACAACCGATGACCTTTCGTGTCCCGATGTAACGGCCTTGACCAAACCGATACCTCGTTTATGAATCGATATCACGTCGCCTTAGAACGCGCGGTAAAAATTGTAAAACCTACCCCTGTGCGATGCTCCGATCAAACGTTATACTACTTCAACAATCGTATTAATACAACATTAAAACATTCGCGTTTCAAAAATTTCTTCAGTCTTTGAGTCCTCGTCTTTGTTGAACGGCGAATATACAAACACAACAGACCGAAAGAAATTACCATATTTCGAGACCCTGAATTTTCCTAGTTCAAATTTACGATCTCAAAATTTTCCTTCAAGATGCAATTTCGCGCTTCATCTTCCACTCAAGGATAACCCTACCCAGGCACGATTTCATACGCGCAAACAGGCATTGATTGATAGCAGTGTCGACACACGCTACTCCTACGTCCTCCAAGGACCGCACCAGCTAATCGGAATGCTGGCACGAAACGAGACATGGAATAATTACCAGCATCTTTCGAATTAGCCTTGGAAAGTTCTCCCAACATCCTCTAAAATCCTCCTTCGTCTTCCCACTGAAATCATTGCACCCTGCGCGAGTCGAACGTTGACCGCGATGAGCTAGTCATCGAATTATGGAGGTTTGAAACCGGCACGAAGTCATGGCCGAAATTAGCGCGACTTAATTCGATTATTTCGATGGGCTGATCGATACCGTGGCCGTCGTGGCAGATGTTTCAGGTGCATCCGCCATCATGACGCCGTGGATCGTGGAACAGAGGCTAAATACCTGAGCAGCGACGACCAGCCTGTTCCATTTCCCGGAGCCAACATCTTCGAAGGCGGACAACCAAGCTGGAGGAAGAGGAATGGTCCCTTGGGCCTTTGGCGTGCTTCTCGTCCTCGTTTCTGCTCTGGGTCTTTTTCTCAACGGTTACGTTCTCCTCGTGGTTCTCGGGCTGGGCAAACAGGTGAATAACAAAACTCTCTTTCGGGTTCGGCTGATTGCTAGTTTCGCGTGATAGTTCCACGGGCAGACCGTGTGGTCTGCGTGTTGGGTACGAGGGGACTCGCGTGGAAATGGTGTTCGAGGAAATGGGAATCTTGGGTGCAGAACGGCGCTTGTGGGAAATTCTTCGCCTCTGCCTTTCGACTTTTCAGTCGAGCTACAGTGGATAGTAGAGTCGAAGCATAGGACAATATTTCTTGGAGAGAAAATAATTTTTCTGTAATTATAATCGATGATAAATGGAGTTTTAGAAGTTAAAGTCTAATATAACATGGTATACTTGACGTTGTGAATTATGCATCTGAGACTCGCGATTGAATTTCGCGTTAAGCAAATCACCGTGTACGAGAGAAATTTAAAAGTAGAGGGACGTTTATCTTCGAGATGGTCGAGAAGGCGAAGAATCACAGGTTCGTAAGAATATTTCAATTGCGAGTACTCTTAAAGTACAATAGGATGCTTGTTTGCAGACAATAGATCACTGACACTGCGGGAATTATTCAATAGGCTATCGGTCTTCCTTGATGGTCGTGTTATCAGGGACAGAGGACACACAATGAAATTTAATAGCGTATGAAAAGCTACACGATAAATCGCGGAAAATTCATTAGCATCGAGCTTTGATGGCGAACGAAATCGTGGTCGATGAATTTCTGATGGAAGTAAAAGAGGTGTTTGGAACCTTAATGAATTGAAAGCTCCCGGACAGAATCAAAGCAATTATGGTATCGGTTGGGAATACACGTTGGGCCGTTAAACTGATTGCGCGCTATCTATGCTTGAATGCGTCTTGGTCTAGTTACGAGTCACTATTGTCATAGTTGCTCGCGAACATTCGAGCAAACAAGCGTTTGATTAGTTCTGGAAACAGAAACGAACCGAAATATCGAAACACCATCCGTCGAAGCAGAGTTCCAGTATTTTTGTAACATCGATATTTCTATATTATTTAAACTGTATTTTTAAAGACAAAGATTAGTATTGAAAATCGTAGCGATTCTTTGAACATTTTCTACCGCAGAGAGAGCCTTTAAGAGAGATTCTCGTCTCGTCTGAACTCGACATCTTCGAGACCTCGCACATCTCTGCGAAACACCATTTCGCATGCTTTATCCGCACTTTATCCATCTTTAAAGTACTCTATTCCTCCATCAAAAAATTTCAACGCCGTATAACATTACCCTCGAGACCAAGCTATCAAACAGACGCGTTTCTCTTCTGAAACTTCCCTGCAATTTCCTCTTCTCGCCTCTTCGTATTTATCCTTACGATTGATCCTTCCTTACTTACTCTTTTATACATCTCCCCGAAATGATATAAAATAAAGGATAAAAAGCGTGCAACAATACGCGATTGAACCGGCTTTGAACCTTATAAAAGACGTAACGCGTAGCTTGATCCTTTAAGAAAGATTTCTAAGGAGTTTTTTAAATTATAGAATCGAGCACTCTAGAAATTAATACGGGATTAAGATCGACGAACGGACAGACACGAGCGATTTTCCCAATGGCGTCTAATCCCGCCTTTTAAAGCGGTCTTCTTTGACCAGAGAAAGAGAAAGCCACTCTTTTCGCAAGCATGACACATTTCTCCACGAAGAAATGAGACCCGCGGAAGGAAAGTGGCCACCCTGGAAATAGCCTTATCCTTTTACGCTATCCATTTTAGCGGGTGCCGCTGGCTGACCATGGCAGTTTGAACAACGCGAGGCTGCCCAGTGGTTAGAAAAGATCGCATGCTTTTCGATATAATATCGAAGGCCGGACGTTGAATGACAGCCGGGGAAGTAGGTCGCATAAAATGCGTTCCTTTACTCGATACTCCCTCACAGATTTCCTATTTTGTTTCACGAGAATAACGAAATATAGCCATACGCGTGAGAATTACGTCGTCGACGGAGGAACAACCGAGGAAAAAATTCGTCACACTGCAATTGTAACATGTAGAAATAGATAAAAACATTCTCTTAATTTTCTCCATGCACCAATTTACTTTAAGACAAGTTCGAATATCTACTACTAGTATATTTGAATAAAACACCTATAAATTAGATCTAGAGTATTAGAATTCACACTGAGTTACCGATTCAAATATGATCGGATGACGATTCAATTCAGATGATTCTCTCCCAAGTTTTAGAGAATTTCCTGGTTATTAGAACTTAATTATCTCATACATATTACACACTGTATTATACTTAGGTTCACTTTACAGAGAACAAGTAATTTCAGAGTCACACAAGCTGGGACCATATTTTAACGCAATTTTTCCAACTCGATTGAAGTAACCTGAAAGTCTCTGATTATTCCGTAAACGTCGAATTAAGAGTGATGCTATATAAATTCGCGTTCCATCCATCCCGACCATTCCATTCGCCGTGAAAGAAGGGGGAAGGGTTACGTTTAAGAAAAAGGGAGAGGGGTCGCGTGCAAACGGCGAGAAGTTTAAATTACAAGATGCCAGCTGGAAATTAAGATTGCACGTTGCAGAGAAACTTTTGATCGCGGTGGAAAAGTTTATTTAACGAGTTAACCGCGTATCACGACCAATGTCCGCAGACGCAGCAGCAACAGACCGCCAATACCTTGTTGCTGATACACTTGGGAGCTGTAGAGGCGGCTGTGTGTCTGATATTACTGATCTTTACCACTGGTTCCTGGGCAATCGCCGGCACCTGGTGCGTTCTCCACGGTTTCCTCCTCGCTCTTCTACATCCGGTCGCGCTCTGGACCGTAACTGGATTGAACTGTGACAGGTGAGCCTGTGCTTTCGCTTTTTTTCCCCTCTATTTTCAGGCCACGCGGCGCTCAACTTCAAATCGAATTCTTTCATCGTCGAACGTCCAGGTGTTTGTTGAAATTCAACCGGTTTTCTAATTCATACCGCGAATTTTACGATCCACCTGCACGTTAAAGCTCTGTTGTACATTCTGCAAGGAAACCTGCAGGAAATTTCGACCGCGGTGTTTGCTAAGCATAAAGAAGCTATATTTGTTGAATCAATTTCGTAAATTCATCCCGTATGGCTTCAATATTTGCGGATACCTGTATTATCATAGCCAGTGTAAAATATAATAATTCCAGGCGATCCCGGTATTCCCGCGAAATTGTTTGTTTCCGTTTCGCGTTTCATTTGCCGCATAAAGTACGAATTCGTTGAATCTCGTAATTTACAGAGGTGAAACATATCGCGGACGTATATCGCTCTCCGAGAATAGAAATATTCGTTTCTTTGCCCTTCGATCTTATTTTAATATAATTTCGTTCGAATATTTTAATTCGAACGCGGTTTTTGCATACGAGTTATCGAGATTCGACTATGGCACCTTATAATAGTTCGGTTTAGTTAATTCGGTGTTCAATGAACATGGAACGACTGAGTTATCGGTTCGTCGTGCAGGCTGCTGGGTCCAAAAACCATTGCCGTTCTCGGCAGCGACAAAATGGCAGGGCCATCGAGTCGGAAGTCCTTTGTCTCGAATGGTATAGCGATAGAAAAATCGAGTTCGATCCGATGGCACGGCGACGTTCAACGAGCCTTACGTGGCACAAAGCTGGCAAGCTTTTCACCGTCGAATGTCAATAGAGGTTTCCAGTATTCAGCCCAGATATCTCTTTGGCCGTCAACCGACGCCAGATCTTCGATTCAATCAGAAACCCTTCGACACACCGTCGCGACGCTGCTGCTTCTACCTACAGTTCCAGGGGCAGAGAAGGTCCAATGCTCCCTCAAATTACATCGTACGAACGTGTAAACGGCTCGGTATCTCGACTGAGACTCGTTCATCGATAATGAACACGGTTACGGGACGTTTTATCGTGCCATTTTAGCTCTCGTCGTCAGCAAAGCTGTTACTGCCAAATTTAAGACGTGATAAAAACGTCCAGGATACAAGCTGCTATTAACAAGTGTGTCAGGAATATTTCGAGGATTATGCTTGATTAAGCAGCTAACGAAACGACTTCGTCGAATTTTCACTGGGCTCGATATAAACTGTTTGCTACTTAAAAAGACGGAATTCCACGTCGGTGATAAATATTTGCCAAGCTCTAGAAACGAGGAGAAATAGTCCGGGGCGGTTGAGGGCGGATAAAAATACGAAGAGACACGTATCTCTTCCATTACATGGAAATATCGCGGCTGCCCGATTTCAGGCCGATCGAACGTCGTTCGATATTTTATTCACGGCCCACGCGAATTTAAACTCCCGCATTCCTTTTCGACCGTGTCGCGACCTTTTCTCTTCGCTGTCGCTCCTCTTCGCCGCCTCCTTTCTCATTATTCACCTATGCACCCTGCATTCCGACCATTCCAGGACGATCATTTAAGGGTGTCGAACGGGACAGGGCTATAAAAAGATTCGATTTCGTACCGCGTCGGGGATTTTTCTTTCACCACGATTAGAAGCATAAGAGCTCTTTCGCGCCACGATACCCGAATCGCGTGTGCACACCCAATTCTCGACATTGCAGCGGAAAATACCGAAAATTCCTAGTCGCGGATTCCTTTTTTGGAAAATCAGTATCGCGAATCACCACACGATGCTTTTGTTACATTAAGCGAATGGTCGGTGTGCACAGAGAAAATCACCATGCTTTCGATCGTTTGTTTGTTTCGAGAGAACATTTCCATCGAATTACATGCATGCACGGTGTTCGTCATGCGCGTATCGCGATGCAAATGTTGCGAATGCGAAAAAGCTCTAACGTTGGGTTCTTCTGTGCAGATATTACGCGATTGCAGCGCCGCTGCATTACGCCGCATTGGTGTCGCCACGTCGCGTTGCAGTTGGTCTAGCTGCATCTTGGATAGGGGCTCTGTTCCTGTGCGTGCTGCCCTTCTGGGGCCTGGTACCGTCTTACAGGTTGGTTTCTTCCTTGAAAATTTCACTCGATCTTCGATTTCTTCAGTCCTTTTCTTTTCTTTTGTTTTTTTGTTTTTTCTTTTTTTTTTCTTTTGTTGTTCCATGTCTCGCGATATCGAGAGATTCCGTTTGCTTTTCACGCAGAAGACTCTAAGTTATGTCGGCGATGTCGGCAGATCGAAGACAGTTTTTTCCTTAGTTAATTCTCGCATGATGAATGTTCCGTTCAACCCAGATTCGATTTCTTCATCGAAAGTAATATTTCATCCGCTTTACTTGTGCATGTTACCGTGTCAAGGCTGGGATTAATTAAATTCCTTTTAACACTGCTAACGGTCTTACTGAAATGGTTTCTGTGTCGGACAATCGAGACACGGTCCTCGCATTTTTTTTCTTATTCCACTTGCACGAAGTAGTTTCTTCCTTCCT
Source organism: Euglossa dilemma (assembly GCA_002201625.1). Taxonomy (NCBI): domain Eukaryota; kingdom Metazoa; phylum Arthropoda; class Insecta; order Hymenoptera; family Apidae; genus Euglossa; species Euglossa dilemma. The sequence continues at coordinate 8,278,787 of NIJG01000161.1, forward strand.
GGTTTGTAGCATTCTTTGCGTGTCCGTGAAATATAACGAGGAGAACGTAGCATGATTAAAAATCAGATCGTTAGAGATGTTTGAGGATAACGTACAAATCACATCGAAAAACATTTCAGTCCTGAAGGATACTTGGCAGAACTCTTCCCGCCTAAATTTATTAAAGCGAAGTACATACACAATTTCTTCTTCTCCGATGTAAAATTTCAATTTTCCAATGAAACAAATCAATAAATCAATCGAATGGAATAGAATTTTTTTCCCCAAAAAAAGGAAGGTTTGCTTCAATTGCAAATGCAAAATGATAGCAGAATGCTGCATACTTATATCATTTTATATCCCCGTCCCAAGTGCTCGCGACTTGGCGAAATTAAACCTGACACGAGATACCATGTACATCCATCAGCGTTCCTCCTCGTGCTCCCTAAATACCCTACTTCACGCGTCTCCGTAAAAGAAGCAAAACAGCATGACAGAGGGATAACGAAGAATTAAGGCGTTGAACGTTGTTGTTGCTGCAGATACAGTCCAGGGCTGGGCTGCTGCGCGCCAAATTTCGGCAACAATTCGTGGGCGGCGGCGCTTTACGGGGCAGCTTATGCGATTCTGGGCCTGGCGCTGCCCGCCGTCCTCGTAACCGTCTGCAATTTGCGCGTACTCGGGATCGCGCGTTATCACCGGCACCGGATCGCGAGCGCAATTTACGAAGTCACTCTGAGCGCCCAGGCGACCATCACCCATCAGCGGAATCCGTTTTTCGTACCGACTGTCACGGCGCCTTCAGTCGTCAACCCGCCCCGCTTTCACAGCGCGGCCAAAACGGTTTGTACATAACCAGGTTCGCGTAATTTCTGTTTGCACTGCATAATTCCCGTATCGCGTGTCGTCCGCGTAATGGACCTAACGTGCCGTGTCGCGCGGACAATTTCGCGCGGCCAAAGCGTGTCGTGCCGAACGACGAGCTCGTAATTTCGCATGGACACGCGCGGCCGGCGAGCAGCGTTGCGAGCGAATTCGAAATCTCTGCGAATTTCGCACGCGTGCTTCGATTCTCCGAGCGATTCCACCCTCTTGGATCTGAACTGTGGGATAACGATCGAGCCAGACGGGATTCCGAATTGGGTTAGGCTTGGATCAGCCGTGTTATTTCGCGCGCGTAGATTAAATTCGTAGTGAGGCACGGAGGAGCAAGTCGATCTTCTCCTATGTAGCAGCGTATACGCGTTACATTTCTGCGGATTGCTCTGATTTCGAGAAACACCGAGAATTCCAAGGTGTGTCAACGTTTTGTCTTGTCTTGTGGGAAATTACGCAGAGATACGTAGATTTTTTGACTTTGCAATTCGAACTTCGAATATTTAAAGGACTTTATAAATATTCATTCTACCATATACTTCGAGTTCTAAATGCTAAAGAGTTTCATCACGTCGCGATCATTTAACAATCGATAACTCGTGCATCTGTTTAGCATAAGCAGGTTCTGCGAAATGCTCGATAAACACGGTATAAATACTGCTAAGCGTGGAGAATAAAAGGACCGAATATCTGAGAAATATCTCAGCAGATCGATTACAGTAATCTGGGAGAAAAGTTCATTAGCAAACCGAGCAACTCGACTGGAATATGATTTAAAGCCGGAAGCTGGATTTCTGCGGAAAGTTAGCATATCAAATCGATCGACCCTGTTACTTGGCTCGGTTTCGCGAGTTTCAATTAACACCCTCGTGTTCTTTCCGATGCAATTCGTCAGTGCGAACGAACAAAGTATCCGCGTTAATCGAAATAACGTTTTCACGATCAACGCGATATATTAATCGCGTAATTCCGTCTAACGAGCTCCTTTCACTTGCTAATGCCCCGGCTCGTCGTACGGCACGCAGTTTAATTGTTATTTAAATCAGACCACGAGATGCATAGTGACCGTGCTATTGGCTTTCCAGGTAATGCAACTGGTTGGTTCGCTGTACTTGCTTTATTTCCCGTATTGCGGTCTGATTCTTTGGGAAGTTTGCGACGTCGGCAATCAACCGCACCTCCACGACCATTCCAATCTCGCGTCGTTGGCTTCCCTCTTGCTCGCCTGTTCACCGCCCATCAACGGCCTCCTCTACGGCTTGAAATCGCAGACCCTTAGACGATCGGTGAAGAATTATTGGCGGAAAAAGGCGACAAAGTCGGAACTTCAACAAGTAATTATACTGGATTTGAAATCATCTTTTTTTTGCGCTCTTTAAGTTGGAACGAACGAAAAGACGCTCGCGTCTTAAACGTATACCGGCTCGCAGATTCGGCTTACGTGTCCGACAATTATTACACAACGCGATTTTCTAACGAACGTTTCCTGTATAATTATTCACACGATTGCGCAGCTTGTGTGTTTCCTAGAAATTTGCTTTGCAACGCGAAGCCGTTCGTTATTACGCGGGGATATTCAGTTCTTGCTTTTTCCGCGGAGTTTTTGATCGGAAAAAAAAAGAAAATTTTCCCGCGGCGAACGTGTTCGTCGAACTGAGCACAGTCGGCCAATAAAGACTCGAGATCCTGCCCGTAATAAATCTATGCAAATTAAATCCCCTCGGAGGTCAGTGGCTGCAAAGTTTCGCTCCAGAACTTTGCTGCAGCGAATCTATCGCGATCTTCTCCTCTCGCGATATTTTACTCAAAAAAAGTGCACGTCATTGTGATATAATAGATTCATAAATTTGAAATTCCACTTCCTGGAAAAAGTCCCTGGAATTATTCAGCCCCCTCCTGGCATTTCGTAACGGATAATCAAATAATCATTCGAATTAACGATTGACCGTTCAATAAATTTTCGTTCCCCGCTACTCTGAAACTGTTCGAATAAAAATTCACGACGTTCCGATCGTTCTCTTCAGTTTTATCCAATCTTCGGCCAAATCACTCTTAGCATTTCCTCTCGCCTTCTTCCGCTCGTCCAATTTCTTTCATCTGTTAAACTAACAATCCCAGGGAATCATAAATTCCTTCTCCGAGCTTAATATTCCGAGATCATCGCTCAGAATGGCTGCTGATCTAGGAGATCCAGGCGAGGACCCCGAGCGCAGCAGGATCGCGAAGACCGTCCGGAAGCGGAACTGGCTCTTTCTTCCCGTTCCCACCGTTGCAACGAAGACTCAGCGAGGCTCTGTTGGCACTGGGATCCTGCCGAACCGGAAACAGCTTCGACAGCAATAATCTCGGCTTTCATCGAAGCAGATTGCAACCTGCCGCCTCGTGCAATACCCTTCGAGTACCTACTTCCGAATCAGGTTACCGAGCTTAAATTTTCAAACTCCTTCCGTCACCCTCGACCGATTTCGTCCACACTGGACAGGTGTAACCGTCACACGTGTAATTCTGATCCACACACGTAGGCGAGAGCAGCAAATTAGTGAGGTCCAGCGCGAGCGCAGCCAGCCTGATGGGTCCCCACTACAGAAGCGACTTCATAGGTGCAGACGTGAGCGCTGGTTGCTCTATAGCAATGAACGAAACACCGAGGAGAAGTCCAAGGATACTTATAACCAGAGCGTGCAGTGAGGATAGCCAAGATGGAGGAAGTCCGTTGTTGAGGAAGACTTTCCTGGCCAATGCTCATCCGAGCGACAGTACGTATTCTGCTTTTAAGATTCGTTAATTGTTCGAGTTAATTGTCTTTTCCTAATACTCGATGATGCAGTGGCGATCCTCACGAATTCTCGTAGGATTTCTCCGATTATTTGAATTTCATTCGTTTAACCAATTACGCTGGCAAAAAATTTATCGACGCGTATACCAGAACGGTCCAGTGTAACTCGCTGAGAGGCGTCACAAAGTGTTTGATGCACTTTTGCTTTCCATTTTAGAATATGGGTTAATATCGATACATTTAAATGTTGATACATTATGCAATATAATGATTATCTGTACTCTGGTAACAATCACACCTGACGTGTCACGCACATCGTTTTTGTTTCTGTAACAATCGCATGACGACGTACATACCACGTCGTTGGCGATTCTGTGATAAAAGCATTACGACGTGCGTGGCACGTCTTTTCAGCGCAAGTGGTTAATAAGAAAAGAATATTTCAATCTGTAGATATTCAATTTTAAACCACTTCGGGATTCACTGTGTCAGCAGAGAGCTCGAAGACTCCTTAATTTCTATTAATGTAATTTCGTTTGCTCTCAAAGAAGATCTTGATTGATTATAAACTCTCAGTGCGTCTCGGAGATAGAGAAATTCTTTTATTAAACCTCGGAAAATATCGTTGCTCCTCGACGATCGTAGCTTTCAAAGTCGAAATTTCTCTGGATCTCACGGGGTTCGGATGATTCGAGAAACCCATCCTCGTGGTGCAGCTATTTACGAGAATTAGATCGCGTCTTTCAATCTGAAGATATTAAATTTTAAACAACTTCGGGATTCTTCGTTCGAGATTCACCGTGTCAGTCAAGAGCTCGTAGACTCCTTAGTTCCTGTTAATGTAATTTCGTTTGCTCGCAATGAAGAAGATCTTAATTCGTTATAGCTTCTCATAGCGTCTCGAAGATAGAGAAATTCTGTTATTAACACTAGGTTTACGGGATCCGTCAATTTGACGGGTGAGTATCTCCAATTATACAATATTAATAGATTTAATCAACTAATATTAAGTTTGCTAATATCGTAATTGTATTTAAATTAAACTCATTGTCTTATTTTTTAGAAAGTACGTCGTTTTCTTTACCCGGAAATCTGACGGGTCTCAATAAAGATAGGTATTTAAAAACGTCCGTAAATCTAGTGTTAAACCTCGGAAAATATCGTCGATGGTCGTCGTTTCGCGTTTTAAAATTTCTCTGGATCTCACGGGGGTTTAGATTCGAGAAAGCCATCCCCGTGGTATTTACGAGATGGCGAGCGATCCGAGGCACTTCATAGGAAATCTGTGAAACTATTCCGCAGAACGGAGATGGCGGCATTGCAGCACCGGAAGCGATAGCAGCACGGGAAGTAGCGAGGCGAGCGTGTGGACGACGGGCGTCGCGCAGAAACTCGCCAAGGTCAATGCAAAAAGTGCATCGGACATGTGGCCTGCATCGAGGAGATTCGTGCGGGGAAAAAATTTAGAAGAAGGAGCGCTTCTGGTTGGTGCCAGACCGAGCAATAACAGCGAGAGCAGCGATACCACGGACACCACGGCCACCACAACCACCACGACCATGCCCAGCAAGCTGGTCACCATGGTAAGTGTGCGAATTCGATGCGGCGACTGGCTTGAAAAATCTTTATGCGTTGCAACGATCTGCATGCAAACGATTCTCAACCTTGAAAATCGTACGCACGCCGTGTAAGTCGACGGGTTACAGGCGAACCGGTTTTTTGGTCGGCTTAACGACGCGACAAAGAGACACTGCGATGAAAGGAACCGTGATGTTTCGAGTGGCTCACGAGCCGAGAGATTCGCGAAAGAAATTCCTCGATTTTCATCCCGGCGATCGGTCACCTTTGATGTAGACATGTTACCTCGACTTCGCGCGTCCGGAACAAAGAATCGGCATTTCCTTTATCTTTCGCGTTAGCGAAATTCCCAGTACTGTTTACATATTTCGTAACTGCTTTTGGAGACACGCGGGATGACGTAAAAAAACTGCTGAATTATTCACGAGCACGGTAGTCATTGAAGTAAACAGGAAATATCTTGTCGATATAAGGCTGTGAATTAATACTGAATAAAATGTGCCAAGGTAAATAGCAATCTTTACTTCGTTTGCTTTCTAATTACAAGCGTTTCTGTACGATGAACAAAATCTACGATGAAGAACAAAATTTCGAGGAAATGAAACGCCTATAAATTCCATCGGCTATCCGGTATTATTACGTGCAAGCCAGCTATGCGAATATTAAAACCATGTATCTAGATTAAAACGGCAAGTGTTCAAAGCTGAACGCGTGTAATTTGCGACTGGGGGAACTGGTAAATCATGGTAAGAGAACTGCGATTTCACGCGAGACGATTAGAGAGAATTGGCCGCTTGTTGCGTAATGTTCACGGTAATGACCAATGTTGTGCAGGAAAACGGAGGCTGTCAGGAGAAAGAGAACGAGAAGGTAAACGGCAGCAAGAAGATCGGGGATCAGAGCGAGAGCGACAACAGCTGGAGCAGCGTGGACGAGATCGAGTCGAAGGAAATGGCGGACAAGAGCATAGAAGAGGATAATTTCGAGAAGATCGAGGAGGAAGCAGAAGCAGAAAAGTGCAAGCAATTAAGGCGGAAATCGAAAACGATTCGCAAACCGGACGTTCCTCAGGATTGCAAGGAGGCCGCGCAACGAAGGCCTCTTCTCACCTAAGTTCGATCAATCGACGGACGGACGAACACCTATCTCGTCGTTCTGATTTATTATCCTTTTCTTTAGCCCTGGTTATTCGTCGGCGCAATTTTTTCAACGCGTCCAGAAGGTGTATGATAATTTCTTACCAAGCCTGCAGCCCCTGAGATTCACAGGGTGCCACCGATTATCCTTTTAAGGATCCAACCGAGTTTCATTCACCTGATCGATCGTCCAACAAGAGGCCAGACGTGTCCCGTATGCTCGATAACAACCGCAATGTATCGACATATCCTGAAATTATATTTTTATACTTCCACTGACAAGCCACGAGGGCAGCAGCACGTTGAAGAGGAAACCGAGGTCTCCTTGCGGCCATCGCGGTCGCGGCCGAGAAAAGCTGACTCCGATACTCTATGGTCAGCCGCGATGAAAAACTTGTCCCCCCGTAGAAAGTCCAAGGGAAGGAAAGTTGATCATCCTCGTACGAGTGTCGCGTGTACGGCTGGAAGAAAGTTCGCGACGCGAAAAAGCTCGAATAATTTCCTTCGATCGCAGCTCGCGGCCGATACTCGCGTCGAAAGTTTCGCCGCGGATTTCACGCCGATCGTCGCGTCCCACCGTAGGAAATTCGCGAGAAAGTTCTGGCAACAAACGACCGCGACACCCGAAAGAGTTCCCGCCTATAATAGAAAACTCGACGAATCGATGAGAAACGCGAGGAACGAGTTAACCCGGGATACGAGAACCCTCGTTTCCAACGATCGTCATCGAGTCGATTTTGCAAGACGCCGGGCAATAATTTGTCTCGTAGCTTTTGCTGATGTTCCTACTTCATGGACTCGTAGAGAAGAGAGAAATTTGAGACAGAGGATACTGAACGTCGATAAGTGCGATCTAACCGTGGATATCTTCGCTTGATTTCTTCAGGGATGTGCCGCGATGATCTCTTACTGTATGGTATCGTTAATAATTTAGAGAAACTACGGATAAGTGAAAATTAAATCACTTTTTCTATATCTAACTTTAAAAAGAATTGTCCCTGAAGAATGCAATGCACGTTTAAGAAAGTTCTTTGACTCGAGGATTCCGACGTTATAATTTCAAAGTGGTCTAGGTATGATTATATAGTTAGATGCAATTTAGATGCTTTTTTATTTTTACTACACCGGTGTTCAATCTGTACCAGTCGATGATCGTTCAGTGGATTTTTAACCAGTCTAAAGCAACATTTCGAATTTCTACGTTTTACGAGCAATCGAGGATGTGTATCTTGGGTGCACTGGGCTCGGATGAAGAAATTATGAGAAACAACGTTGCTCGTGGAACGATATGTCAGAATTCAAACAGTCGTTCACTGATGGGAACTATACAATTAGCGAAGGGGTCTCATCGAAAACATTTAATCGCTGATGCGTGGATCAATTAACGTAGACGGTCGTTGATACTGGTCTATTGATGGTAAACGATGGCTACGTTAATAGGATAGCATGGACGAGTATATACATGTTAATAAAGAGTGACGAAACGAACACTTTTTACTAGCAAAGTTTGTACAATCGTGGCCAACCGCTGTGTTTTGCACCGACACGGTGGATTACTCGCAATTAGGTGTAGCAGCAGTCACCTAAAAGTTAAACGATATTAATGTTGGTGGTTATTGGAATTGATGTTTCGAATTTTGTAGACGATGAACGAATGCGCGTGTGCGTGTGAGCGAGCAAGCGTGAACGCTATCAAGTTCAAATGTCCTAATTTTTAAGAATCGTTGAAATGGAAATGAAATTATTTATCGTTTTCTAAAACGTAGACAAGTGTTACGAAAAGAAAAAAAGAAAAAAAAAAAAACTTAGAAAAAGAATGTTGTTCGATTAGCGATTAATTTGCGACATATCCGCGGAAGAATTTGTTTCAGGACCGGCGTCCTGTTTTAGCGTTTCCTGTTCGGGATATATCTTTTCGTGATTATTTCCAGAGAAAGTTACGACGATGTTGCAAACTTGGCATTTGATTCTACGAATCATCGTTACAATAGATTTTTCTCGATTTGAGGAACCGTCACGTTGCAGGTTTACGTAACCCAACTACCGTGTGTACGTTCCGACTATTGCTTTTAAATTCGTCAATTAGAACGTAACGAAAAAGATCTCATCGTTTGTTGATCTCGTTGATAGAGCACAAGTATTTTATCATTCCGGCGTGAAGAACTTTGTCGGGTCCGCGTGTTGGTATTAATGTTAATGGTATTAAGATATCGCGATCTAAATGATGTTTGAGTGTACGTCGTTAGTGCAAATAAAATCGAAAAATGTTCTGGAAAATTGCACGTTTAATTACATCTCCTTCGTATGAGACTCGTATCGTTCCATCGACCTCTACGATAAGCGGACACTTGGAATACTTGCGAAATGGAAATAAAACAGATCCCAAGGCGATGAGACTATCGAATCGAAATACATCTGACTACGATCAATCGGTTTCTCATAGAAATTATCATCGCTGGCAAATACTTTCTTCTTCTCCATATCTTATCTTTTGTCAACCTTCGATTTTTCTCCCTTACTTTATCTTCGGTTGCTTGTTAACGGAAAGAGAAATATCGACGCTATTAGCAAATACTCGACCAGCGACGGTGCATTGTACAGAATGTTTAAGTTCGTCATTTAATAAGGCACTCGACGATAGCATTAAACTCGACGTTTTCCGAATCATTATTGCGCCAACGTGGAGAAACCCGAGTCGAGCAACTTGTAATAGATTTTAGCGAAGCTTCGTCGGAGGATCGTTTCCGTTTCACGCCGGCGGCCCCCGAGACTAACTCTCGAAACTCATTTATCCTTGCAAACAGCTCGCAAAATTAATTTCGCATGGCAGATTTCCTAGAGAGGCGGTACAAAATTATCGTCCCTGTTCCAGGACACGTGCCTTTCTTTCCAACCAGTACTCTCCGGTGCGAAGAACCTTCGAGTTTCCGTCGAACATCGGAAACCGTCGCGTAGGACGATCTCGTTTCGTTCCACATTCCAACTTGCGCGAGACTGAATCAAAAGGGGCATGCTTTCACATCGCGAGAGCCATTGAACAGGCTGAAAAAGCAACACAGCTTGCAAAAAGCGGCACATGTGTGGTAGTGCGAAACAAGGCCTCCTTTCAGTATCCACAGTTGTTCGAACCGTAATCCTGTCCCCTATCATCTGGAATTCAAATAAGGGGAATTAAATTCGTTCGCGCCGGCAAGAAACAACAATCCCTTCTCCACCAGCTCGATCGGGCCTCGCAAAGACGTTTCGAGATGTTTTCGTCGAGAGTTGAACCGGCGGCCGACCGGCAATCCGGCCGTAGCACTGCGTGATAAACCGTGTACCGGAGCGACGCGCGTTCCATGTTCCGTGTGACAACGTCCATCTCGGTCGATCCTCCGTCTGCTTTCATGGATAAACTGTGAAATCCGTTCACCATCCTCGTATCTAATTGCCGCACTGGTGAATAATCGCATAGCATCGAGGGAAGCCAAATGATGACACGATTAACGTTTCCGAAAAGGAAGGACGGTGTCTAAGAAAGGTATTGCAAAATGGATTTCTTTTACGTAGCGAGCCGTTGATTTTCGTTCTGAATTACAGCCGGTGATCGGTTCTCGTTGTTACGATCGACGATAGGTACAATAGAGCAGATATGTTGGAAGAACGGGGGAATTAAAGATCTGATTGGTCTCGTGACGGCGCGTAATCGTTATGGGAATCTCCGTGCGAAAAATACGAACGCGAACGAGTGATAATTGCTTCAATTCGGGATCACGCAATCGTGCGAAACAATTTTCGCGTTATTGGCATGTTAAATGTACGATGTACGTGTGACGGTCGTGAACGGGTGTCGAACGGTCTTGCTGTAACAGCGTATCTACTTCGTAAATACGAAAGACCGTGCATAACACGTGGTCGAACGTTTTCGCGACGTTCCTTTCATTTCATTATTGTTTGAATTCTCAAGCTGTCACCGAGTGGCTCAAATGAGTGGTATTGGATGACGGTCAGTAAACGCGGTGACTTTGAAACTCTGCTGAATTTGGGAAGACGTGACTGTGAAGAAGATGACGAGGAGAAACAGTTTGGCTGAGATAGAGGAGTCGCGGAAGAAGTTAAGGTAAGAACGTGGATGTACTGTATTATAAAGAAAAATATCGAATAATTAGTTCTACGAGAAAATTTACTTCGCGTGTGATATAAGATAGAAGTTTGTCGTATTGCGGTAAGTCTTTAGTAAGTGTAGCAATTTTTATCTAACATTGAATTTCATTGAGTTACATCATTGAACGTTTTATCAATGAACATGACCAAGCAATAAAAGACAGAGCAAAGAGAAGTGAAACAGAAATGCAACAAATCCTGCGATTTCGTTATTTTGTGCGTACATGTTTTGCTGAATCACGTAGTACAATGCTTAGCGGTTCCTGTAATAGCTATAAATTGTCACAATTGCATGCCACTTCCCGATAGTTCACCCTGCGTATTCTACGACCTAGATATATAACTTCTTAAAGGGTGTTTCATTAAGCCCTGCCATATTACGCAAATTTTCCTTTTCCCTGGCTATCGTTTTCCTTTCCTGCGACAACAAATCGTTTTTTCCTCACGTAAAACCATTAGACAAAAAGTTATAATTTAGTTTATATCGCGAGGAGGATAAGTACATATCCAGCACGGTTATAAAGATCCCACTGATGATGGTTATAAACATTTCCCATAGGTTGTTATGGTGCCCTTATTGGTCACAGCAATCAAACAAGCCTGATTGAATATTTTATAGTTCTTCTCTGGTGTTATATTGTAAAATAGTATAAACTCTGCAATGTGATAAATGTGTGTAAAATATTATATAGTATTATATGTATTTGTTAAAATTATGTCGTGTAATCTTACGTCTAATAATCGTCTGTTATTTATCAAGCTCTTTAGGAATTCCTTTTAATGTTGCCAAAAATATCCGGTAATTCGTATATATAATCCATAATAAATGACTTATGTTGATAACGACACTATCGTGTTATAACGGGATTTAAAACTAAACTTTGTATATAGATAGTAGTATCTTGTAACGGTTATGTCAGGCAAGTTACGTCAAATTGACTATATAGAATTTTCATCAAAATTTACCTGCCTTTTGGCACGTCGAAGGACAAGAGAAAAGTAGAATAAACGTTGTCAATAACTGCGAAAGCTTTCAAATTGCAAATAGTTGTTTGTTTTTACTTGTCAAATTTCTCAAATCGAGAACGGTACATGTGCACATGACACTACCTCGAAGTGTAATTCTGCGCCAGTCGCGTAAAACGCGCAAACTCAGATTGATTTTCTCTGGTCAGCTGGTGCTGTTCATCTTCGGACGATGTGGTTAATCTTTCGCACGATTTTCGACGGCTGAATTTCGCTGGTCATACGTAAGAAATGGGTCAAGAATCTTCGATGAAACGAGATAGAGGTCGGTGTGAGAAAAGTTGAATGTGAATGGTGATCAAAAATCGTCTGCCTCTGACAGTAAGTGTTAAATAATGCGCCAAACAAGAGAACTAATCTATGTGAGTGTGGTGGACTCGTAACACGATGTGTTTAGTTGAACCACCCAAAGGTGGCGATAGCTGTACCTCTGGCATTTCGGTAATGGTTATCGTCGATGTTGGTCGATAAAGAAATCGTTAACATTACATTTTATGATTCCTCTTTGTAGCAGAGAAAAAACATGACTTCCTCACCCTCGTCCAGCACCAGTTCCGCGTATGCTAGTACTGACGATGTTCGTCAATACTACAGTAACGATAAACGAAATTTCTTCAATTCGGATAACGTCGGAACATCTCGGCTATTACGCTCGTACTCACCTCATCGCAAAGCGAGAGGATTCTTCGCGAGACTGCGAATCGACAAGTGAGTTACGCTTTGCGCAGGTTGCCGCGAATTTCAATAAAGTTATGCATCGAAATTCAATAAAGAGCAAATATTTTCTTTCAATTTACATAGACTTTATGAAAAGTAGATGAACTAGATACCGAATAGCCTGTATAAATATATGTATATAGATAAAAAGTATAGATTTCTTTTTAACATCTTAATTTATAAATTTGAAAATTATTTAAGACGAATATAAACCTGTAGACAGATTTCTGTATTAGCGATAGAGTGCACTTACCAAACGCAGTTGTACATAACCTTCGCAATGGTGCTGTTTTCACTTTGGCACTGTTCCAATCATATATGTCCTTAATCAAGATTGATTCAATATTATGCTAAAAATAATAAATCTGTTATATATTGTTGTAAAAATTATAATACAGTGTACATAGTTCGTCAAGAAGTTTATAAAAATTGCTCACAACACGGTGTTCTTTACGGCACACGATCCACCTGTTGACAACGTCGCACAACCACTATGATTGCACTCCCACTAATGTCTCAGCATCTGAAATAAAATATAAGAAAATTTGAATTCGTAATTATAGTGACTATCCTAATAACAATTTTGATATTAACTTACAAGCTAATTAACACTTACAAATCTAACTTTTTTTTCTTTAATCTTCTGCATAAATGGAAGGAAAAAGAACAGTTGCTTAATTGATGATTAATTATCAATAACACAAATAAAGTTAAATATTAGCAACACTAATCAAATTTTTAGTACGAATTTATATGCATTAAGTGGTAAGCATAAAATAAGAAATTACAATAATATTTCGTGCCAAAAATCGCTCAGATAATATTTAAAATCTGTTTAAAATAAATATAAACTATAGAAACAATCTTTAGTAATTATTTATTTCTCTAATTCGCAATTTAACTTGTAGGTGACTAATTATTTCTCATTTTCAGGTCTTACATTAATACAAAAAGTATTATAATAGCCGGTGTAGTATTAGCCACAGTAATCCTTTCGATAATAGCGATATGTAGTGTTTATGGAGCCAGTAGGGACGTAGAATTTCAAGAAAACGACGAAATACCACCCGATCCGGAAACACCATTACCTTCCTCAACCAGTAAATTAAAAACATTTAAACGTGGTGCCGTTTGTGCAGATGGTGCACCATGTGCTGTTGTTGGAAAGTATGTATAATTATACGTTAAATCAAGGTAAAATATCTCATAGAATTATTGATTAATTTTGTAATCCTTTTATAGGTCGATTCTAGAAAAAAATGGTTCAGCAGTGGATGCTGCTATTGCCTCAATGATCTGCAACGGTCTTGTGAATATGCAAAGTATGGGCATCGGAGGTGGATTTTTTATGACAATTTACCATAAAGCCTCTGCACGTGCCTACACGTTAGTCGCAAGAGACCGTGCTCCGTTAGCTGCTAGTGCCATGATGTATACAGGAAAACCCAAAGAGGCGTCGTTCATAGGTGAACATTTACTTTCCTATCGTTTTTACTAATGAATAAGTAAATTATTACGATATTTATATGTCCACGAATTACATTAGGTCCGTTAGCTATCGCCGTTCCTGGTGAATTGGCAGGATATTCAGAAGCTCATAAGCAATTTGGTAAATTACCATGGGCTGATTTATTCAAACCATCCATCGAGATATGCGAAGAAGGATACAATTTAACGAAAATCCAATACGACGGATTCAGATATAATGATAAAAATATTTATAATGATCGCATATTGAAGTAAATGCAGAATGGTTTCTAGAATCGATTTATTGTAAGCCTAATAGCAAAAGACATAGGTTCTTTTTTGTTTCAGGGAGTTATTCGTAGATCCAAATACAAATGATTTCTATAAACCGGGTACGATTATTAAACCGAAAGCACTTTGTAAAACTTTACGAATAATCGCAGAGAAAGGAGTTTCAGAATTTTATAATGGAACCTTGGGTAAACTTCTAGTACAAGATTTACGAGAAAAAGGCTCAATAATAACATTTGAAGATTTGAACAGTTATAGGTATTGATAATTAAAATACTTAAAAAATTACAAATTACCCAGCATTGAAATTTTAATTGGAATTATTTGTAGAGCAACGTGGGATGATCCTCTTCAATCAAACCTTGCCAATGGAATGAAATTATTCACAATTGGTTTACCTGCGAGTGGAGCTCTTCTCACCTATATTTTGAATATCTTGAATGAATTTAATTTTACGCCTGAGAGTATAGCTGATTTTAATCAAACCACTCTTACATATCATCGAATGATAGAGACGTTTAAATACGCATACGCGTTAAGAAACGATATGGCTGATAAAGAATTTGTCGACATGGAGGAAGTTAGTAAAAAATAGAGTTTTATGAGTAAACATTCTGTTCTTCTAGTACTTTATCAGTGATTTGTAGATGTATCGATACTGTATCAGCAAAATTTATCAATAATGATGTGGATTAGATTTGAAAATCTTATACAGAACTAACTTTATAACTTGGTATTATAATTTTATTCGTTTAAGTTAACAAAGAACCTGACGTCGAGGATTCATGCGCAAGAAACGCGAAAGAAGATAGATGATCATAGAACATGGGATGATCCAGCACATTATGGAGCACACACACTAAGCAGCGCGAAGGATCAAGGAACTGCTCATGTTTCAGTATTAGCTCCAAATGGGGATGCAGTATCAGCTACTAGTACTATCAATTTCTAGTATGTTTATTTGGTAATATTAAACAATCTTTAGATAGATTTTATTAATTACTTTTGTAACTAATAATAGACAAGAATGTTAAATCAATTATGAAGTTAGATATTAGTACTAACATTAATATTTGACATTAATAGTAACGTACCTATAAAATATTTAACAACATATAATCACTTTTTATTAGCTTTGGAAGTGGCGTAGTCAGCGAAAGTACTGGAATATTACTGAATAATGCAATGAATGATTTTGGTGTACCGTCAACGATTAGTTATTTCGGAGTACCACCTAGTCCAAACAATTATATCGCTCCTGGAAAAAGGCCTTTGTCTTCTATGGTACCTTCTATCCTTGTCGACTCAAATAACGACGTAAAAATGGTCGTCGGTGCTTCTGGTGGTACTAAAATCACTACAACAGTTTCTCAGGTCAGTATTTATCAATTGATTACGTTATCGGTCGTTTCGTAAACATCGTCCGATGATTAATAATGTAATTAGAATGCGACGACAATTTCATTATTTTTAACTGGCTATTTTTTCCTCTTATAATTGTCATGTTTAATATAATTTGTTAACTAACCGATTTTAATGGAGAATCTTTTTTAAATTCGCATACTCAGATAATGGCAAAAATTCTGTGGATGGGCCAAACAGTGAAGGAAGCTGTGGACGCTCCCAGAATACATCATCAGCTATTCCCAACAGAGGTGGCCTACGAGTATGGCGTGCCAAAGCAGGTGATCGATGGCTTGAAAAAGATTGGCCATAAAACTGTTCGTTATAGAGTTCGCGGCAGCGTGGCTTGCATCATTTTCGCCAAGAACGATACAGTATATGCAAACGCAGACTTCCGGAAAGGTGGAGACGTGTACGGACTGGATTAAACATATCAAAATAAACTATCAAATATTGACCAAACATAAATGATATCTTCCAATATATAAATCGCTGAACTATATTAGCGATCATCGAACATAATCAGTGTTATTTAAGTTCTCGGTATTAAGCTCATTAACGTCCGATCATAAAAATATATAAAAATCGTCTCAAAGAGAAACTTTTCATAATGTTTGTTGTGATGTTTGCTCCATGCTAAATTGTGCAAATCTAAAGTCCTTCAATAAAATTTTTGCATATGTTACCTCTTCATATTATTTTCTTTTTTTCTTTTTTCTCTTTTTTAATGTGCTTTAACTTATGAAATGCGTTGTACGAACAATGAAAATATTCTTTTACATCACTGACGCAATTCCAATGTGACTAATCACAATAGAGGAAGGTTCTAGTAGACTTTCATTCAGTGACGTAAGATTCGGTCTAATAGTATCGATCCATGAAAAAATTTATACGCAAACGTTCTATTGTTAATTAATAATTGAATTATGTAACGATGAATTTAACGTTTGTATGAAATTTAGAGAAAAAATAATTATTCTCGTTCAAAATATCCTACGGCAGAATTGATAGCTATTGTATCTAATGCTACAAGATTTCACAAACAAGAATTTAATCAAGAATTACAAGAATTTAAATTGCCCGTCGAATATTGAGGAATTATTTAAAAAATTTTTATTTAATTCGAGAGTTTATTAAACAAATTTTTCATAAATATTTCCGATGAAATATAAAACAAAAAAATACTTAAAATTTAGAAAAAAGACAAACTTAATCTGTTTTTATTCTCGCGAAGAAAGTATGAAAACGATATATCGCAGATGGCGTTAATCGAGACACATTGAGCTCAAACTCGTTCGCAGTTTCGTCACTGATATACATATACGTATATTCGGTCTTCGATATTTCTAGGTGTATACTGTAGTAACAAGATTAGATCGATTAACGGGATTTCACCCATACGGCATCCTGTCAGTAGATTAATTTTACGAAGTCGACAGTTTCTGGTAGTACTGATTGACTGTTTACTTGATATACTGCGCGCTAATTTTTATGCACGAGTAGCATAAATACAAGCACGTCACATTCTTCAAATGAGATTGCATTTTTTATTATCGCCGTAAAAAATTAAACACAAAGATCAATTTACTCAAAATATTAAGATAAAATGTTATAGCATATACGTATATAAATGCAATGTATTGTAAGCCACGCGGACAATCGATATTGTACAACGTTAAACGTCCATATACATATATACATATGTGTTTTTACGTGGAAAACTTAATATTTAATAGTCACGAGTCACGCCACGTCTTTGATAATTGATACATGTTAATATTTGAATACCAATATCATTTGCATTCAAATTATAGGTATTCGGTTAACCTGAAATTTTGTTAGCATAGATAATACATACGTCTTTGCACCTTGTCATGTTAATTTATATCAAATCTTTTTAGTATAATATAACAAATATTTAATATCGACTCTTTCGTCGCGCTTCATACAAACATTTCTGTATTTTTTGTTTTGCGTCTTTTGACGTATGTCAGCGAACGATAAACGCAAAATGTACAATAACGTTCCGCTTACGGTGGTAGGGAAACTGCTAGAAGTCAATGTAATGAGACACTGACCGCGCGTGCGTAATAAATCAACGTTTTGTTGCCAAACATACGGATTACCTCGCGTAACAGAAATCTGATACATAAATCCAGAGCTTATTAATATTTACTACGCAGATACATATTTTCCGGATAACGTTGTATGTAATTTCAAATCTGTTGAAACTTGAAACAATGCTTGAGAAAATACTTTAGATTACCGTTGAATGTGCATACAGTTACCAAGCTAAGATGATATGCTACCAGGGCTGTCTAAATGCATTATAAAATTATTCGTTTTAGATTCATATATAGATTTCTAACAAATAATATTGATATAGATGCTCCCAATTACTGAGATTACATTAATCACATTAAATTATTCTCATACAGAACAATGTTCCGGATGAAAATATTTAAAAATGTAAAAAATGTTAAATTTTAAACGATATAAAGTATTTTACTGAAGAATAGATTACAAAACTTTTTATGCAATTATTAGACTAAATAATTTAATTAATTTCTGAAATAGATAATTTGAAGAATATCAAACTTTTTTGATATTATCACATTTAAATACATTTTTTTTAATTCATACTTTTATTTGACTTTCACTTATTATACATGTCTTAATACGATAGAGAAATGAAAATTTACTTCTTTATTTTGGGTAAACTTAATGAAAGTTAATTTATAACGTACAAAGTATTTGATTTGTTAAAATGAATCTTACATCGGGCATTTGAAATACTAGAGACATCACTGGATACTGCGCTTGCGCAGTACTTTTTGCGTAGCATATATAAGCAATTGCAGTAAACGGCGTCCCAATAGTTTGAAATAAACTTGTGAAGAATAGAGGAAGAGTTTTTCGACTGTATCATCGTTATTGTTATTTTTCAAGTATTTTGTAATAAACAAGAGCTATGTCTGACTACTACGTTGACGAATACGAGCACTTCAACTACGATTACGACAAGCATATTTTTACCGGTCACAGTGGAAAACAACGAAGCAAACGCGAAGCTCTTACGCACACAAATCATTTTGACCCGTGCGGCCATTCTAGAAAGATCCTCACTAAATTAATGAATTCTGAGCATAATAAACGGCATGCTGGAAAGACCAAAGCATAAAGAGTAAGTAGAAATTCTTTATTTAATTACGGCGTAATTCCTAACGTCATGGTTTGCTTGTGTTACGTTATTGATTTCAGTGCGACCGGAAAGGTTCGCAACCTTGGCCGAGTTTATGTGTGTTTACATTCTCGTTTTTCAATCTATATAAAATTTATGTTGTCAAAACGCATATTCCTCGATGTGATTGAAAGCTATCAAATTGAAATTCTTTTAATAATTGTCGATTTCATGCCATTGGCTGTGTCTGTTGTAACAGCTTGTTAATGTTATTGTATTTTATTTTTTATCGCTACGCAACATTTCAAAGATGACTCATTTCTTACCCGACACTTGTTGCTTTTTTGTTATACAAAGTAATAAATACACAAATGGATATATAACTACACGAAGTATTTTTAGAAATACTAATATTTTAGAGAATTACTTTTTGATATTAAAATATTTTTTTGATTATACTTATCTTTAATGATTTTTTATTTGTTTCAGAAGCTTGGAGGTTGCTGTCCCACTTTTGAAAAAAGTATTTGTCAAATCTAACAGATTGACATTTCTTGAATATTCTTAAATATAAGAAACAATTTTTCCATTTTTTTTTTTTTATTACTAATGCATTTAGGTACNTTCCATTTTTTTTTTTTTTATTACTAATGCATTTAGGTACTAAACATAGATTCTCAGTTAAACTAAGATAATTAGTACTTAGTACAAATATTACATCATATAATCATTAGTCATGATATATTATGACTTATACATATAGTACATAGAGTACATGTAACTCTCTTCTAGTTAGACTCTCTTCATCCAGAATAGTCTGAATCTAGAGTTCTCATGACACATTAGGAAATTAAGTAATATTTGTATTGGATTTACGCACAGTGTACAAATTTTCTAGATATTGAGCATTTAGTTATATGTTTCATTTCAATTGGTATTAAAACACAATTGCTCAATTTAGTAACTACAAATTTACTTCACAGTGTAAAAATACTTTACTCAATGTGAATAATTAAAGATAAAAATACATTTGTTTTTCAAGGTATTTTAAGTAAGATTTTTATTACATTCAGAATAATATTGAGTTCACTGGTTCAAAGTATTAAGTAAAAATGACTGTAACTTTAATGGATAATAAAGTTTATAATTACTGAAAAAGTATTTACTTAAATAATCGAATTTTATAACCCATCCTTAAGATCATGCTGTATATTTAATAAGGATTTAAAAAATAATTTTTCTTAAATTATTTACTAACTTTTTTTTTACTTTTTCTTAATTGAATTACACAATAATCAAATACTGTATATTATTTCACATTATACCTATATTTTGAATATCTTGNTATAGAACATAATGCATCTTTTAATTTGTACAAATGTATTTATATAAAAATATTTAAAAATATACAAATAATTTGCACATGATTCAAAGCGATTATCTTGTTCTTTTAAAGAAATTTAAGAAATAAATTATGTTGTTAACATTATGTTAACTTGAATTCCTTAAATTCTAATTCTTGTCTTAAAATGCCAGTTAATATAAATTCTGTTGACTGAATAGTAACAGTTTTAGGTGCTTTTGCATAAAATTTTTTCGCATTACTCAAGTCTTCTTCGCGAGAGATAATAACTGCTTTTTGAGGCCACGATATTGGTGGTCGGACCAAAACTTTACCACCGCATGACATAATTATACCTGTAAAAAAAAATTATATTTTTTTAATGAGCAAAGCTTAAGTAATCGCTATTTTTAAAACATACTTTTTAATTCCGGTAAAGGTGGCGGCGCTACGTTAGGAGTTAATACAAGCGTGTATCCTTCTAGAAGTTTATGCTCCTTCGCTTTTTCTAAGCTTTTTGCTAATTTAAAGCGGAATTTAGCTTCAGTTGCAGGGTCTTTCAAAATGTAACCATCTAACTCGACAAAATATCCACTTTTTTCACTGTCAACCAACCAATCAACTGAGACTATAGGTACAGACAACGACAAAGCACATAAAAATTTAACAGTTCGTCGAACTTTGTCTGTAACCAGTACAGTACATTTTGTTGGATCCTCTACTTGAGATGCACCTATTATAAAAAGGAAAACATATTAAATGCAGCTACAGTTACTTACATAATTTTTTTGCAAAATGTAATACATACCTAACTTTGTTAACAATTTGTTATAATTGTTATTCGAAATACCCGTGAATAAGATTTTATGCTTTATTTTGAATGGTGATGACGTTGTAAGTGAAAAAGTTACACTTCTACGTGTTCTATTAGGCGTCGAAAGTATTGATTCCGTATCGATGCTGGAATTAGTTTCTGAACTAGTTTTTTCTGCGAGATCTTTTTTTTGCTTTTTATTACTTTCAACTTTTTCCGTTTTCTGTCTTTGCCGTTTATTTCTTAAATTATTCGTTTTACTCGTAGTGTTCTCAGAAACAGTTTGATTAACAGTTTCTGTGCTTTCTTCTACAGAAGAATCTGTAACTGATTGCTGACGAGATCGAGTTAATCTACTCGACTGTTTAGTGTTTCCTTTTGTTTCCTTAATAGATTCATTTACTGTAGTATTAGTTTTATTCGAACTACTCTTGGAAATCTTAGCTTGTTTGAGTTTTATTATGGGTATTTCAAAACGTGCGTTATCGGATTCGTATAAAATGGAAGAAGCACTACTGCTCTCTGTATCATCAATATCCGTACAAATATTTGTATTTCTACGTCCTTTTGTGTTCTTTGTTTTAGTGCTTTTTGTATTTTTACCAACATTTTTCTTTTTTTCTGTATTTGGACCGATGTTTTCATTTTTAAGCATACCGTTCATGATCATTTCTATTTCTTGGGATTCCTCTCCGACATAAGAACTTATATTATCCACATGAGATTCAAATTTATTGATCATCTTTCGATTTGAATTTCTTCGCGTTCCTATAGGGCGAGTGGTTTTCTTATTTTCATTATTCGAGATATTTGTGACAACCTGGCTATCTATGGAAGCTTTACGTTGACTTTGTCTGATTTTATTATTGTTACTGTTTTCAATCATCAATTCTGTTGGAGTACTTGAAGACATTGAAGATATCGAACCAGGTGGAGTACACACCGGCATTCTGACAACTTTTATTACTGCCTGTTTATCTAAGCTTGCTTCTTGACCAAATAATTTCTTAATACTCGAACCATTCATATTGATTGGTGAGTTTTCTTCCATAATAATGTTAGAAGTATTTGCAGAATATCTGCTGTTGGCTATGGCGGCATTCTTTTTTCTATTATTAGTATTAACAGTCGCATCTTCATTAATATTTTCTTTACGTTTTTTTGGTTTATCTTCAATTGCATCCGTCATGCTTAGTGATCTTTTTCCAATGCGTGATATGTTTAACTTAATTCCTTTCGCAGGTTCAGCAGCTTCATTTTCAATTAACGCTTCTTTTCCCACCTGAAAAACAGATGAACGATCAATATTCTCTTTAGTAGAATTACGGGTCCTTCGGCAATTCAGAATGAGAGGACTTTGCCTTATTTTTTCTTGCAAATCAGTAAGGGGAATTGATTGCGCTTGTGGCAAGGTATTGCTTTTTTTACGTTCATTTGTGGTTGTCACTTTCTTCGTCGATTGTTTGGACTTCTTATCTTTTTTACTGTTATCGTGAACAGATTCTTTATCAACATCAAAATTGTTCTCCAATGAATTTATAAAATTGGGTGAAGTAGTCGTAAAACTTGGTTTGTTATCAGTATGACATTCAGTATTTTCCAAGTTTTTACGAGTAAATGTTTTTCGTGATGATTTTCGGGAAGCTTTTCTCTTTTTAGGCGCAATTTTTATGGGTATTTGTCTTCTTCGATTATGATTAATGTTTATTGTATATTCAGATGAAATTGATGAAGTTGGACTTGCTGGGTTTGATAAAGTACCTGAAATTCTAACTTCAGGTAAACCAGCTAAAATATCTTCGTCGTCGTTATCTAGTACTTTAGTAGGTTGTTGAAGCTGTTCATTGATCGGTGTAGTAGGTGCTTGATTGTCTATGTTACTTGAACATTCGGC
Organism: Euglossa dilemma; assembly: GCA_002201625.1. NCBI lineage: Eukaryota > Metazoa > Arthropoda > Insecta > Hymenoptera > Apidae > Euglossa > Euglossa dilemma. Next base: position 8,301,411 of record NIJG01000161.1, read on the forward strand.
TAATTCATTCTTATCTTTTTCAGATATCTCAGTTTCTTTTTGAACTTCCGCTATATCTGACTTATCATGTTTATTTTTTTTAAATAATTTTGACATTGATGGACTTTTAGGCACAGATTTTGGGGTCGATAAAATTTCATCAAATATAGGTATAGATTTTGGTGTTGATGAATCTGCAGGTACAGATTTTGGAGTTGATAAAGTTTTGGATATAGATTTTGGAGTTGATGAATTTTTAGGTACAGATTTTGGCGTTGATGAATCAGCAAGTATAGATCTTGATAATGTAACAGAAACACTGCTGTTGTTATAATTCATACTACTACGAGTTCCTACTGTTGTTTTTTCTTTTTCCATACTATTAGAAGTGTTTACAGTAGGATCTGGATCTCGAGAATCTATTGAGACATTTTGTTTTTGCGTCGAAGTAGTGTCAAAATTGACTGTATTTTGTGAATCGTTATTATTTTTTATGTTGGATTTACGAGATATCTTATTTATTACGTTTGAGTCGACTATTAACGTTCTACTCTTTCTTCCTTTTACAGACTTCTTTATTTTATTATCGCTTGATGTATCGCTATTTATATTCTTGTTAGATAATTTATCCTCACACTCTGATGACTGTAACATATTTTCAAGAACTTGAGTTGAAATTTGTGAGTGTTCTTCAATACGTTCTTCATTTACATCTTCAAATATTGCGTTCAAATTTCTTTCTATTGTATCATCTAAATCCGTTGTATTCAATACTGTAGATTTTATTGACACATCTGTAGTTTTATTAGTAGTTGCCAATATAGATTTTTGATTCACAATGTCATTAATTGGTTGAGTAGGTGCCATTTCATAATCAGTGTTATCGATACTATAATCATCTACAGTACCTAATTCAAGAGGATTTAATGAATTCAAACATTCATCATTACTTGAACTTGAAACCTCTTTTTTTGTAGTAATATTAATTATCTGAGTCGGTATATCATTATCTATTTCGGTAATATCTTCTTTATCAGAAATTATTTTATTTGTTGCCGAAGTTCCTTTTAAGGGAGACTTAGTCGTTAAAAGGACTTGTGTTGGTGCCATGTCATCTGTATCTTTATCATTCATATAATTTTTGGTTACTTCCTTATCAAGAATTTGCGTTGGGGTATCAGAATCTACTTCACTCTCATTATCCCGTTTTGAGAATGAATCTTTACTCTTACGATTTATTGGTTGAGTAAGCGTATCGAATAAATTTTCAGAATCTTCGCTTGAACCAGTATCATTTTTGGTTTCTTTATTCTCGTTAGACCTGTTTTGGAAGGAGCAATTTGCTTTTTCCTTTATCGCTACTAATATAAATTGACCTTCTTCGTCTGTAGTTGAATCATCGCTATCAACGATTTCATTTTTTGAAAATTGTTCATTTTCTTTATCATTTTTGTACGAATACCTTTGAAAGATACATTCATTATCAGTTTCATCAGAGTCGTCAGTTACTGCTGGAGATTTAAACGTATGTTTAACACGTTGATTTTCTTTTGTAAAAGCACTTTCATCAATTTTATTAATTTGTGTCGCTGCATCATATATACTTTCGTTGTCAATACTTTTACGATTTTCATCATTATCGTCGTTTGATGAACCTTTTATAGAAGCTAATGATTTTGATTTATCATCATCAGATAGCTCGTCATTATCGATGTAGTCCTCTAATAAATTTTGTGAACCAAGTAAATTTCGACTTGTATCAAATTCATTTTCATAGTTTGTTGTAAATGATAATTGCGAACACACTTGCGAATCCTTTTGCAAACTGTTGTCAATATTTTGCACGTATTCACTTTTACTTTTACGTTTAGTAGAGTCATTAAAATGTGATGTGCTTTCATTAGTTTCAATTCCTTCCATCGCGGTATTATTAACATTATTGTTTCCCTCTTCGATAATTTTTGTTTCAAACGTTTTATTACTTCGCGTACTATTATTGTGAGTTGTAATATTTTGAGCATTCTGTTTCTTGAACGTTATATTCTGAATATTCATGTCATATTGTGTTTCTACGTCATGAATATCAGTAATATTTTTCACGTCGGAAATACTGACTTCTTGTATATTCGAAGATTTTGAAAGATCTTCTATGTTGTCCAAACAAATTTTTTGAGTCTCAACATCGTGAATATCAGAATTCGTTCCATTACTGGAGTCAAACAATTTTTGCGTTCCCATTTCACTACTACTAATTCTTGATACACCTACATTTTCTGTCTTCTCTGCATCAAAATTTTGAGGATCGTCATGGCTGATATTAATAGAGGAACTTTTAATGCTGGTCTTCCTAACGCTGTTAGTGGAAGTTCTTAGAGGCAATGTCGGACATCGAAATACGGATTCCGTTTCATCGGCTTGGGTGGCAGGAATAACAGAGATATTTTCTCCTAAACTAGACGAATTATTCTACAAAAAATATATGTGATAATATATTTATGTGATATATCACATAATAATGAAGTAAATGGCAATTACCAACGACGAGTCAGGTGTTCCTGGTATAACAAATTGTTGTACCTTCCGATGATTTGGAATCGGAGTCTGCGCGATTAAAGAATCATCTAATAAAAGGCATGCTTTATAAACTGCTCGCACCAAACCAAACTCCAACACGTTTCCATCTTTGAGTTCATAGCATCGATTTGGTCTGAGGATGGACTATACAAAAAAAAAAAAAGTACTAAAATTTACTACTTAATACTAAATAATATTAAAACTTTATGTAACTATCGTCTAATGAAAACAAATTTGTTTANTTTATAATTATGATACTAATGGATTAATTTATTTTAATTTTATTTTGTTAGTAATAGAGAAGAAATAATAAAAATGAATTGCAAAATGATAAAAATACATAATACATACATAGGAATTAACTAAATTTAATATATAAATAAAATTTACATTACGTTATTTAGTTTTGTCTTGTTAGAAGAATTTAGGTCGCAAACCCATGCTGTCGTTTCGTAACTATTAGTCTCGATCTCTGCATGTTTCTTAGATATCGTCTGTAAGTTGAATTAATCTTGTTACTATTCCATTTTAAGTTCTTATGTCTGTACTTAAACGGAAGATTGATGATTAAAAATTGCCTTTGTGATAAGATAAATCAATCTTATTTAGTTAGAAAAGTAGATCGTGTAAAATAATTGATTTTTTAACATACGTATTAATAATGTTTAGCTTCTTCTAAGCAAAGCAAATTGATTACACTACAGAAATAAAAAAATAATACTAAGTAGAAACCAAAATAAAAATAGAAATTCTAGACACATTAACTGAATTCTTTTTGCAATTACGAAGTAATAAAGTTTATTATTTCGCTTTTAGTAGTATCTTATCGTTCTAAACGCATTCTTATTGGAAACACATAGTAAAATTAAATAAACAATATTATCTCTGGTTAATGAGACAGTAGGCTGAATCATATACTGAAATACATGCTAGTGCAAGAAACTGAATTATTCTAATTCCTATATTTATCCTTATCGTTATTATCTCATTTGATTTACAAATGATACCCATCGACTGATATTAATTTACTTAAATATTCGAGTGATAAACATTTCTGTTCTTTCTTCACTGGAAATTTTTTCTTCATTGGAACAATACAGTAACTTTATCTTATCACGTTTGTAGACTAATAAAAGCAAAAAAAGCCTTGCATATTGTGTACACTTCTTGTGCGTATATATATGGATAAAAGTTGGTCTATGTATTAAAACTTATCACAACCCACCCTCGTCTCATACCGATAGTTGTTAAAGTAAGTTCTGGATATAGAAATTAATACTTATATAATCACAAACATTATTCATTTGTGTTGTATATTTATCTAATCAAATACATGCAAATAACGTTCAAAAGGTGCGCAATAAATAAACGAGAATGATCGAGCAAGCATCACTCTAACGAAGATGACAAGGCTACAGTTTCTTCTATTTCTGGTTGGACTCGTGAACCTTTCGTGGTCAACGGAAGATGTCCCCAGAGTTAAAACTCCTCTCGGTGCAATTAAGGGATATTATAAAGTGTCTGCTAACGGAAGACAATACGAAGCTTACGAAGGAATTCCTTATGCGTTGCCTCCGATCGGAAAGCTTCGATTCAAGGTAAGAACTGCACGTAGTTTGGCTTTTCGGACTGAAAAAATTATATAATATGAATCTTTATCTGATTATCCAAAAATCACGGTGATAGAAATTAATTTGTTTCTTTTAGCCTCCTCAAAGGCTACCACCATGGATGGGCGAGCTTTCTGCGCTAAAATTCGGCTCTGCTTGTTTGCAATACGCACAATTACCTACAGATCCAAATGATCATGTTCAAGGTGCCGAAGACTGTCTCTATTTAAACATTTATGTGCCGGCAGAAAGAACAACCTCTCAAGTCTTACCAGTTATCTTTTGGATCCATGGTGGAGCTTTCCAATTTGGTAGCGGAATGGATATGGGTGCCAAGTATCTCATGGATCGTGACGTCATATTTATTACATTCAATTACCGTCTAGGAATATTAGGTATTTAAAAATAATTTTATAATTTTTCAAAATACGATAGCTATATGCACATCTAAAAACAAAAAAAAAACAAGACAAAAGAAAATAAGAATTGTTAATTTTGAAATATTAATAAATTATCTTTGTTTTAAAGGTTTCCTCAGCACAGAAGATGAAGTAGTTCCTGGTAACATGGGATTGAAGGATCAAAGTATGGCGTTACGATGGGTTTCAGAAAACATCGAATGGTTTGGTGGTGATTCAAAGAGAATAACTTTGGTCGGTTTGAGTGCTGGCGGTGCTAGCGTTCATTATCATTATTTATCTCCCATGAGCGCTGGTCTTTTCCAAGGTGCTCATAGAAACATCTTCCATTTTCAAGAATATTGTAATATATATATTATACTTTCTTATTTCGCGTAATACAGGTGGTATTTCGATCAGTGGTACAGCTTTTAATTGCTGGACTCAAACAGAAAAGTCCTTAGCAAAAGCTAAACAAGTGGGAGCTCTTATGGGTTGTCCCACAAGTTATACAAGAGAAATGATACGTTGTCTTAGATATCGTCCAGCTAGAGCTCTTGTTCAAGCCCATGAGAAGTTTTTGGTAAGTATCCGTTATCATCGACTTATTTTACCGCCAATAGTACTTTTTCGTAATTTTGTACTCAAAATTAATAATTCTATTAAAGGGATTCTATTATAATCCATTCACACCATTTGGACCAGTACCGGAGAAATACAGCGATGAACCATTTATCGATCGAACACCAGTTGAGATCGTCAATAGCGGTGATGTTCACGATGTCCCGTGGGTTACTGGAGTTACGAGTGACGAAGGATTATATCCCGTTGCTGGTAAGAAATATTTGATAAATCGTGATTTTGTATTGTAATTTAAAATCACTTATTTTATAGAATTTATTACAAAGCCAGAAGCTTTGAAAGCAATGAATGATAACTGGGACCTCCTTGCACCTTATTTACTTGATTACAATTATACCATTCCTAGAGAGAAGCATGTTGAAATTGCTAGACTCATTAGAAATCAGTACTTTGGATCACAGAAAATTGATGAAACAACGATAAATTCCTTAATCCGTGTAGCCAGTGATCGATTATTTATTGCTGATAGTGAAAAAGCTGCTAGAATGCAGGCTAAAGTTAATCAACAACCTGTTTGGTATTATTATTATACGTATAGAGGTGCACAAAGTCTTAGTGATTGTATGAGTAAAACTACTAATAATTACGGTATGTCATTCAAACTGAAAATTTAATAAAAAGAGTCACAGGATGGTTGTATCTATGATGTATGTTCTATAGGTGTGAGCCATGCAGATGATGCATATCTTGTAATAGACACTCCTTACATTGATCCAACAACAACAACAAATGATATTAAAATGCAAAGAATTTTGATTGATTTTTGGGTATCATTTACAACGAATGGGTGAGTAAATATGTTTAATAAAATATATTAAAATAATTTAAAGATGTTACATTCTTCTAATCTTTTGTTTTCAATTGTTTTAGAGTGCCAAATATTGGCAATGCTCAGTGGTCAAGATTAGAAGCTAATGGAAAACCACATAGTTATTTACACATTGGTGGATTAGATCAAATTCATATGGATAGTAGTAAAAACTTTGGAAACAAAGACTTTTGGAATTCTATTAATTTTAATGAAAACAAATTAAGTAAAACATCCAGTAAATTAAAAGAAGAATTATAAAGATATCTCCTAATATTTCTTATTATATTACACAAATTTTTATTGTAATCCACTTATTTTAAATAAAATTTTAATGAGATATAAATACTATACTAAATTTCTAATTCTAATATGTTTACAATCACCCTCAATAAAAACATTAAAAAACATATCAAAGATAAAATCACAAGACATTAGAAAATATATAAACGATATTAGTACTTACCAGATCATTTATTATGATATCGCAATCTGGATGTCTACCAATAGAATTAATTCCTTGTTTGATTGGAAATGTATTAGGACCTACAATTAGCATCCCAATCTGAAACATTTGATGTAAATAAACTATATTTTATATTAAATCATAATAATAAAATAGATTATAAAAATGGTTATAAAACTAATTTACAATTGACATAACCAACAAAAAAGTTAAGAATGAAAATTAAATGGAAGTACAGAAATAGTCTATGAAATATAAGAAATGGATTAAAAAATAATTTCATTTAAACATGAGAGGAGGATATTAAGAATATTTAACTTTTACCTGTACTTTATTCTGCAGCGCAGATTCAGAAATCTCTCGAGTCGATGTAGAATCTTCGTAAACTTGCGTTGGAACAATATCCATTATAAAAAAGAGTTATTTAGATGGCATAAATTACACACAATTCTTAGACGCTGTTTTTCTTTTTTGGGGGGGGGGATTATGATTCTTTTATAAAATAACCTTATTCAGTGCATCGTAGTTTAAAGAATTTACTAGTAAGTATAGCAGATGAATAATCGTTTCACGAAATGAAAACCATTAATGCAAACGAACAACTGTGAATATTATTTATAATAATATTACAATGAAATGATGAACAATTGATACCAAACAGCATCAATCAAACACAGTTATGTAGCGATTCCCGCCATTTGCAAATTAACGTTTGAAATTATTAATATTCGAAAAATAAATTCCCTATGAAGCTTGTAGATAGAAATATAATTTGTTATACGCTTTCTTGAATAATTTTGATAGGTATATTTTTTAAACTTGTATAAATATTTGTATTAAAACAAGTTGAGAGATTATATTAACCACAGATATAAGTTAATATCTCTTGCTTGTGAGTTCATTGCCTTAGATATGCTATGAAGGAGATTTACAGTCGTTCAATTCATGCGAATAATCTGATTCACGTGTATTCGTTTTATGCGAATGAAAATCACGTAAATAAAATCTGCCAATAATGGAATGAAACTATTCACTCTGTTCAACTTTCCTTTCATCTCTGCCGTTGATCCAAACCGATGTCCATAGGAAGCCAATTTTGTTATAAAATTCTTGATAACGTGGTCTGGCCGTGTATATAAAGATCGCCCATAAAAATTACCGCGTACATTATGTTCTAATATACAAAGTAAAAAAGACACTAGCATAAAAAAGTGCCGCTTAAATCGAAGGAACGGAGTAATGTATATCCCTTACTCTATGTATCTTGTACTAAAATATCGATCGTGTTAGGTTAGAGATGTTTACGCCCTCTGTTATTTAAAGTGGTAACTACTGAGATCATAATCAATGAGTTTTCATGATTCATGCGACATTAACAACGAATGGTAATTCGCAAGCTATTTATTTATAATAAATTTCCGACGAAATTTAGAAAAAGACATTTGTTTAGTTTTTATATCTCTAATTTCCAAGTAAATCAGAACGACTATAGTATTTCCAAAAATCAAACATATAGGAAACGGATTTATCGACGATTAGGTAGATATAAGATGATTTTTCTTCGAACATATTCGAATTAAATATATTTACTTTGTATGCTTTGTGACTTCTGTTTCGCATAGTTCGCACCTCGTTTAGGAAGACTGTTGAAAGAATCAACTGGAATTAAGGTATGTAACCATTTGAGAATTTCTCGCGCGAGTTGCTCTCGAGAGTACTCTCAAGTTGCGTGTCCATTTGAGAATAACTATACGAAGCTTAACTCTCAGGTAAAGAAGGGCCAAATTATATATCATAAAAGAAAGTAACAGTATGATCAGTAAAAATGTCATGTAACTGTTACGAACGTAATTTCATTACATTATTTTTGCAACTTTGCCACTTTATCAATTACTAAAAGTTCGAGTTGATTTATGATGACACGAATGAAAATTGGCCGCCATCCTTTTCTTCGCCCGTCAGTTACTGAACTTTGATATGATTCTTTTTTAGAGTGTCATGTGCGTCAAATCAACTTCCCATGACAAAGATACGATCTTTAATTAACGATTTGATCATCGATTTTTTATTAGCACATCAACAAAAACTTTTGCTTAGAATCAATTGTTTGTAATAGCTACTTTCCCAAAATTATATAAATTCCACGTACGCATTGTTATTCTGATGCCACAGTTACACATTGCTATTATTTCATGATTTCTCAATGTATCTATTTAAGGAAAGGAAAGATTTCGAATAATGAAAAAGTACGAAATCGTTTCTTATATAACATTAACGCAAACATACATCCCTGTTTACGAAGATACCCATACGAGGAATATAAAGGACTAGGAGCACTTCTAGTGGGGCATATAGTTTAATAATGACCGCGTTGAAACTATGGACAATATTGTTCCTGCTGGGATTCCTCGACTTCTCTTTGCAGAATGTCAGAAGTCAAAGGGTCATGACATCCCTGGGACCTGTGCGTGGCTACCAAAAGATCTCCCGGCATGGTAAAGAATACGAAGCTTACGAGGGAATTCCCTATGCGAAACCCCCACTTGGCAAACTTCGGTTTCAAGTATGTTGAATAAAACTTTAATACTAGAAGTATCTACAAATGCTGGGTAACATTTAAACGTGATATGTATTAACCCTTTGCATTCAGTGATTTTTTCGTCACAGAAAAATAGTAATTCGAAGAACTTCTAGTATAAAGTTAACGATATTTTTAAAACGATATTTTTAAATCCTATGAAAATTAAGACATGGAATTATTTTATCTCGACAGTGTACGCATCGGTGGGTAATTTTAAATTTGATATATTAATTAATATAAATTTTTAGAATCTGATTAAATGGCGACTGAGAGCCGCCTCTCGAGTGCAAAGGGTTAACACATCTTGCGCGGGCACTTTGCTGCCAAAGTCTTACCGTGTAGCGGGTGATTTTTTACAGTTCGGACGCAAAATTCCTTCTGCATAAAATAGCTGTAGTTTTTAAACATTAGGTTCTTTAAATAAAACTTTTAGTTTTTGTTTAAAAATCTATTTCTTTATTCCCTTTAAAAAAATAAAAATAACTTATCAGAAATGAAAAACTAAGAAAATCAAAAATTTGAAAACCTTTCAAAATGTGATATCGTTCAAAGCACTTTTCTTTGTGCAAGGGTACGTTACAAAATTTACACTTATACCGCACATTGCGTGACATTGTTGTGAAATATTTTTCTTTCTTCCAGTTCCCACAATGGGTTCTAATACGTGTTTCCTCATGTCCATACAAAGTCTCCCTCGTTCGCGCTAACCACTGGCTCACTGCTCGCTTCCCAGTTCAATTGCACTTTCTTTTATTTTTTGGAAATAGAAGGATCACATATCCCGCATATATAAGAAGCAAAAACTCAATAAAGTCTCTCTCTACAAAAAACTATCCAACATTTTTCCCAAAATCTTTGCGTCAGCAAAACGACTTTTTTTATTTTGTAACGCACCTTTTGTATTTTTGCAATGCATGTCTATCTGATCTTATTGTAAAAATACCACAAAAACCCATCGATAACAATAATCCATCAATAATTCGTGTAAAACGACTTTAGTCGCTTCCCGCGCAATATGTGTTAAGTTAGGGGAAAAAAATTCATTATTTTTATAATTCTAAATAGATTTCTTTTTACCAGACCCATACAGTTCTTAGCGCCATCTATAATTTTGAACCGGGACATAAGTTTCGAATCCAAGATCATAGATGGAGCTGACAGCTGTTTGGTTTGAGGAAAAAGAAATATATTTAAAATTACAAAAATAATGGATTTCTTTTTCATCAAGCTAATATAATCAATAGTAATTAATTACCCAGCATTTATAAGATTATAAAAGTACAGTGGTTTATTGTGAGAAAATACTAAAAGATATATTTCGAACATTTAGCCACCGCAACCGGTTGGAAAATGGTCAGATGAGCCAGGCACGAAAAAGGGCTCTGCTTGCATGCAATTTGCAATGAAGTCTTTAACTGTAGATGGAAATATTGTCTCGGGTTCAGAGGATTGCTTGTATATCAACATTTACGTTCCAATTAGGAATAACAGTGACACTCTGTTTCCTGTCATTTTTTGGATTCATGGTGGCGCATTTCTGTTCAGCAGTGGAAACGAAATAAACGAATCATTCATAATGGACCGCGATGTCGTGTTGGTCACGATCAATTATCGTTTGGGTCCATTCGGTAAGATTGCACAGAGAATATATCACTAGAAATAACAAATCGTGAGACATTTTTTGAACAGACATATATTAATCGCAGTGACAAGTGTAACAAGATTATTATTTGCTTGCAGTATGAAAATACAGTTATATATTTTGACATGTTCCGCACATTCTGCTTAATAAGTAAAAGTGTTAAGTCGCGAAGAGTTGATACAGTTGTAGACAGATTCGTTCGAAAATTTGTTTAAGGTTTTCTAAGCACAGGGGATAGCGAGGTGCCTGGAAACATGGGGTTGAAGGATCAAAGTATGGCTCTGCGCTGGGTGTCGAAACACATCGAGAATTTCGGTGGAAATCCGAAAGATATAACTCTGCTGGGTCCCAGTGCAGGAGCAGCTAGTGTGCACTACCATTATTTGTCGCCGATGAGTCGTGGACTTTTCCAAAGTACGTCGGTATGATCGTAGGACATTGTACTTGCTAATATGGCGAATTATTTCATTTTATATTTCGTACAGGAGGAATATCGGTAAGTGGCGTGGCACTGGATCCTTGGGCACAGACGAAACGTGCTCCTGAAAAGGCTAAAAAATTGGCAGCTGTGGTAGGGTGCCCAACAAGCCGCGTAAGGAAGATGATCCATTGTCTGCAAAATCGTACTGCTGAGGAATTATCGCTAGCTGTTGGCGACCTCATGGTAAATCTATTTTTATTGAATAAAATTCCGTTTCTTCACTTTCTGAACGATGTATAATAATTCATATATATTCCGATCGATAATTTATTGCATTTTACGGGCTGTGAATGTATAGTTTACATCAATCGAGTTGGCGTGGCTAATAGAAATACATTTTACTGATATATAATTAAAAATCCCTACATAATATATTAACAATGGAATGATGTAATAATCTTGATATCTTTAATTGCAGTATTGGCTATACAATCCCTTTTCCGTCTTCGGGCCAGTTGTCGAAGATCGTGGATCTGAGACCTTTATCTCCCATTCTCCGGTCGATGTCATCGACAGAGGAGAAGTATACGATGTTCCTTGGATTACCGGAGTAGTTAGCGAAGAAGGATGCTGGACTGCTGCAGGTCTGATTTCTTACGTCATACAAATAAATATACTTTTATCGTGATTTTGAATAAGTCTCGTTTTCATAGAATTCGTCGCTAATGACACGCTGTTAAAACATCTGAACGACAATTGGGACGACATTGCACCTTATTTGCTCGATTTTAACGACACCATTCCAGTCAATCATCATACACAGGTGGCAGAAAAGATCAGGAAACATTATCTAGGATCTGAACCAATCGACAGCAAGACTGTAATGCCTATAATACATATGATGCGTGATCGACTTTTCGCGCATAGTTACGAGAAGGCTGTAAGATTGCAAGCGAAAAAAAATAAGAGCCCAGTGTGGAACTACTTCTACAGTTACAGATCTATGTATAGTCTGTCTGAAATTATGAGTCGTACAACAAGGAACTTTGGTAATGCTTTTTATATTCTGTAGTTAAATATCAAAGGAACTCTAATATTTAAAATATGCAAAGTGTTAAATATCTTCAGTACAGATATGTATATACTAAATTTGTACTAAATTAACGATATTACCCACACAGGAGTATGCCACGGCGATGACATATCCCTCTTAACCAACACTATAATCTCAAGTGTGACGCTTCCACAGGATGTGGATATGCAAGAAATACTGTTGGACATTTACACGTCATTTGCTATAGAAGGGTAAATAAATTCACCAATTTTCTCAACGACTAACAACACGTTTGTTTCTACATATGTTCCGGACAATGAATTTTCAAATATTCCAGCAAACCTCGCATCGACCGTGTAGACTGGCAGACATTGAATCCCAACGAAAAAGATTTCTGTTATCTACGTATAGCTAGTCCAACTAGCATATACATGGAATCGAACTGCAACTTTGGGCAAAAGAGATTCTGGAACACGATAAACTTTGACGAAAACCTAATACACTCATCATAGCTACCGAAAGTGACCAAAGGCTACCAAACTATTGTTATTTTTTTCCATAGTAGGTTGTACTTAAATGTTTAATAATACTTGGGTGTTGCGTCTAAAATTGTAAGTAAAGCAATTTATAAGCAAACTGAATCAATTCTTCAAAATAAAACACCAACGTTCCCTTCGAAGATAAGGCGGTAAGAATCACTGTGTATTATTTTGTGTCATAGAAAAACGTTTAGTCATATAAAAGGACACTTATACTAGCACGTACTATTAAAAGTAACCTACTTGCATACCGTCTGAGCAATCGAGGTAGCCTCGGTTCGCTCGTTTCTTTATGTGTCAAATTGTCAAATTGTTTATAAAACTCTTGACGAACCCGACTACATGAATTAATATCGTTTATAAAGACTATACAATAACTTACGTTCTAATTTACCGAGTATATAGGGAATTCGCATTAAATAAGTACCGCGTCAATTTAGGGACTGGTCGGTAAATAACTGACTAATTGACAGCTCGATTGGTGAAGTCAGATTTTCATTCGTATATTTTTGTACCACTTGACATTCGGATGAAGATTATTTCTTTCGGATGTTAAATGATCTGTATTTCACATAGTTCCACATCTAGCTCATGACAGTTGAAAGAATCAATTGGAATAGCTATTAGTTTCATATTGACCAAAGGTTTCGAGGCCAAAGGAGGAACATACCTATCCACGCATATTACATGCAAATTGTCAAATCATCGATTCCTTGCATTCCTAAAAGTTATAACTCTAGCATAAAATGCGATCTCACACCAGGTTAAAACAATTTTACTTAGAAATTGAAAGCGCTTTGGTTACGAGGTTTACTAATTACAATTAAAAGTCATCTACGATGGATTGACATTCGATTAGCAATTACTCGTAGGTATACACATATATATGCATTTCAGTGGTTCATTGACAATGTATATCAGCGAAGGGACAGTCAATAGTAAAAGGAAATTACGTATCTTTACCAGGTATGGATTTTAAACCAATTTTTATATTTTTCGAAACTGCAAACTTTTAGAATTCATAATACCGAGCTTGTTTTATAAGAATAACTTAAGTCTTGAGATAAGATTTTTGTCAAAATTATATTTATTATGTTAACGATATTACTAATTATAACTTTGGGACTCTTTTGGCACAGGCAATGGTAAGTGTCATCCATTGAATGCCAGTGACAATGACTTTCGTTATTATGGAATCCAATGCAAATTTTGGACGAAAGAATCTTTTGAGTTCGATTAATTTTAACCAGTATGAAGTATAAGTTGCCATTTCAATGATATCGAAAAGCAAAATGTGTACCTTTTCAAATCAGACCTGGTGTACTGATTTCATGCTATTATATGTATATCCTGTATACTACATATGTATACTACGATTCAATTAATATGATTTCATAAGAAATTGGTAACAGATTTAAATTCCACTATAAAAATATGAAAATATTACAAATATTTAATTAATGGATATATTGTAATATTATTTACATATCAAATTTGGAAATATTTGTAATATAATTTGAAGTCGGTATATGAGTATGTAAAGATAGCACAGTAAGATTATTAAGGGTTAAATTATATAATATAAAATAACGTACAATATGATCGATAAAAATATCATGTAACTGTCATGCATGCAATTTCATTGCCTGGTTTCTACAAAACTGTAGGTATATGCTTGTAAATAATGAAATACATCACCGTGAATATTTAACCTTCCGAAACAAAGCGAATTAGTCTTTTAAATTTGCAACTCTCTCACTTTATCAATTTGTTAAAAGTCCGAGTTGATTATGGTGATTCGAACGAAAATTGGCCGTGAATCTTTTGCATATTCAACGAGGAAATATAATAAGAAAAAGGTGATAATATCATATTTGTTTATATGTAAAAGTGAATACATTACCGTTTGTTTGCAAAAATATGCAATTAGACAAATCTTCCGCGGATACTGTTCCGTTTCTCAACGTTTCACGCATTGCTACATTTACAATTTCTATTTTACAAACTGACGTAAAACACGTGAAAACGACGATCGAATATGACACGTGTAGCTTTTGCGAACAGACTCTTGTATAATGCCTACAATATTTGGAAATGAATATTATCTACACAGTACGCATTAATTATTCGTCTCTTACGGTTATCGTCAGTCTTGTTGATAAAACTTGTCGTTGAACTTTCTGTGTTACGATATCATTAATATACATACATTATGCAAATGATGCAGTCTTTCTCCTTATTTTCAACGTCTGATGAGCATGTAAAGCATTACTCGAAGTTAATTTACGGTAACGATAGATAAGTTCTGCAACCCTACTAATCTTCTCGTAGATAACAAATTTTTAGATATGTTATATATTTGGGCAAGTCAATATTAATTTCCGAGAGAACTCCAATGATTTTAATGATTTTTTAAAATATTAATTTAGACATTAATTGCTATATATTTTAAAAATAGTTTTTATAGCAGTAACTCCTCTTCACGCGATTTTTCAAGATTATTACAAAGTCACGAAAATATCAGGTTAGGGAAAAAGAAATCCATTTATAATTATATTAGGTTGGGGAAAAAGAAATTCATTATTTTTATAATTTTGAATGGATTTCTTTTGCCCCAATAATAAATTATATTAAGTTGGAGAATTATTAAATGTACATTATTTTTTACACACTGTTCCTGATGCTATACTGTTTATATCCTTATACAATTCAGATACATGGTAGAAGTCGCGTTAGTTTATTTTATAGAAATTAATTGCAAACACGTATTATGAGTCTCGCAAAAAAACCTTTGATCTAGATGTAACCTTTACCGTTTTACACCTGAAATTTCTCGTAAACGTATACAGAAATTATTCCTCTACAATATATGCACTTTGAACACTGTGAATAGAGTTAAAGCCAATCAAGGGAGATTTTGCAATTTAACAGATTTAATTCAACAGATATTTGCGTGTAACTAGAATTTGATCTAACTTTTCCCATGATGTTGTATCCATTCGATGAACATCGCGTGGCAAAAATAAGACCCTTTAATTAACGAAAGATAGATACTCCTATGAGCTCACCTGCGAAAATATTTGTCTCAAACCAATATTCTGAAGCAATCGCATTAATGATTGCGATACATGTTATTATTTGATAATGCCTCAATGCGTCTACGTATCGATAGGTAAGTCTTTTAGTTATATAATGAACTATATGAATAGGTGCAAAAATAAGCTGCAAAATTATTACTTATGTTTTATGTATTATGTAATTCTTAATGCAAACAAGGACGTCCTTATCAATACACCGTATGAAGTATATAAAAGACAAGTAGTACTGCTAGTGGGGCATATAGTTTAATAATGACCGCGTTGAAACTATGGACAATATTGTTCCTGCTGGGATTCCTCGACTTCTCTTTGCAGAATGTCAGAANTTTCATCAACGTAATATAATCAATAGTAATTAATTACCCAGCATTTATGAGATTATGAAAGTACAGTGGTTTATTGTGCGAAAATACTAAAAAATATATTTCGAACATTTAGCCACCGCAACCGGTTGGAAAATGGTCAGATGAGCCAGGCACGAAAAAGGGCTCTGCTTGCATGCAATTTGCAATTAAATCTTTAGCTCCAGATGGAAATATTGTCTCGGGTTCAGAGGATTGCTTGTATATCAACATTTACGTTCCACTTAGAAGTAACAGTGACACTCTGTTACCTGTCATTTTTTGGATCCATGGTGGCGCTTTTCTGTTCGGCAGTGGAAACGAAATGAACGAATCACTCATAATGGACCGCGATGTTCTGTTGGTCACGGTCAATTATCGTTTGGGTCCATTCGGTAAGATTGCACAGAGAATATATCACTAGAAATAACAAATCGTGAGACATTTTTTGAACAGACATATATTAACCGCAGTGATAAGAGTAACAAGATTATTCTTTGCTTGCAGTATGAAAATAAAATTATACGATTTCAGTTATATATTTTGACATGTCCCGCACATTCTGCTTAATAAGTAAAAGTGTTAAGCCGCGAAGGGTTGACACAATTGTAGACAGATTCGTTCGAAAATTTGTTTAAGGTTTTCTAAGCACGGGGGATAGCGAGGTGCCTGGAAACATGGGGTTGAAGGATCAAAGTGTGGCTCTGCGCTGGGTGTCGAGACACATCGAGAATTTCGGTGGAAATCCGAAAGATATAACTCTGCTGGGTTTCAGTGCAGGAGCAGCTAGTGTGCACTACCATTATTTGTCGCCGATGAGTCGTGGACTTTTCCAAAGTACGTCGGTATGATCGTAGGACATTGTACTTGCTAATATGGCGAATTATTTCATTTTATATTTCGTACAGGAGGAATATCGGTAAGTGGCGTGGCACTGGATCCTTGGGCACAGACGAAACGTGCTCCTGAAAAGGCTAAAAAATTGGCAGCTGTGGTAGGGTGCCCAACAAGCCGCGTAAGGAAGATGATCCATTGTCTGCAAAATCGTACTGCTGAGGAATTATCGCTAGCTGTTGGCGACCTCATGGTAAATCTATTTTTATTGAATAAAATTCCGTTTCTTCACTTTCTGAACGATGTATAATAATTCATATATATTCCGATCGATAATTTATTGCATTTTACGGGCTGTGAATGTATAGTTTACATCAATCGAGTTGGCGTGGCTAATAGAAATACATTTTACTGATATATAATTAAAAATCCCTACATAATATATTAACAATGGAATGATGTAATAATCTTGATATCTTTAATTGCAGTGTTGGCTATACAATCCCTTTTCCGTCTTCGGGCCAGTTGTCGAAGATCGTGGATCTGAGACCTTTATCTCCCATTCTCCGGTCGATGTCATCGACAGAGGAGAAGTATACGATGTTCCTTGGATTACCGGAGTAGTTAGCGAAGAAGGATGCTGGACTGCTGAAGGTCTGATTTCTTAAGTCATACAAATAAATATACTTTTATCGTGATTTTGAATAAGTCTCGTTTTCATAGAATTCATCGCTAATGACACGCTGTTAAAACATCTGAACGACAATTGGGACGACATTGCACCTTATTTGCTAGATTTTAACGACACCATTCCAGTCAATCATCATACACAGGTGGCAGAAAAGATCAGGAAACATTATCTAGGATCTGAACCAATCGACAGCAAGACTGTAATGCCTATAATACATATGATGCGTGATCGACTTTTCGCGCATAGTTACGAGAAGGCTGTAAGATTGCAAGCGAAAAAAAATAAGAGCCCAGTGTGGAACTACTTCTACAGTTACAGATCTATGTATAGTCTGACTGAAAATATGAGTCGTACAACAAGGAACTTTGGTAATGCTTTTTATATTCTGTAGTTAAATATCAAAGGAACTCTAATATTTAAAATATGCAAAGTGTTAAATATCTTCAGTACGGATCTGTATATACTAAGTTTGTACTAAATTAACGATATTACCCACACAGGAGTAAGCCATAGCGATGACATATATCTCATAATCGACACTAAAACCTCAAGTGTGACACGTTCACAGGATGTGGATATGCAACAAATACTGCTGGACTTTTACACGTCATTTGCTATAGAAGGGTAAATAAATTCATCAATTTTCTTAACGACTAATCACACGTTTGTTTCTACACGAGTTCCGGACAATGAATTTTCAAATATTTCAGCAAACCTCGCGTCGACCATGCAGACTGGCAGACATTGAATCCCCACGATAAAGAATTCCGTTATCTGCACATATCTAATCCAGAAACTATACAAATGGAGTCCGCCTCTGATTTTGCTGAAGGGCGTTTCTGGAACTCGATAAACTTTAACGAAAACAAAATACATTGACCATAGTTCCTGAAAGTGACCAAACGTGACCAAACTATTATTTTCTTATGTTGTATTTACCTATTTAATACTTAATTGCCATATGTAAAATTTTAAGTAAAATAATTTCTAAACAAGCTTCGAATAATTTCTAACAAAGTAAAACACCAACGTCTCCTTCCAATTCAATGAGATGAGAATCACTGTACTGTAAAAAAATCATTTATTCATATAAAAGGGCACTTTATACAAGCACGTACTTACTGTAAAAACTAGCCTATATACATACAACCAGTGTCACCTAAGTATCCTAAACTCGTTCGTTCCTTTTATACATTAAATTGCAGATTGTTTATAAAACTTTGAACGAAATAACGTGTCCCGACCGCATGAAATAATATCGCGCAAACAAACAAACCCGTAACTTATATTCTAAATGGGAAACTCGCGTAAAAAATTGCGGTGTGAATAGAAAGACCGATGAAATGTGAATATGTGCTAAAGTATCGATAGAGTATCATACGATGTCTCTTATATTTATTATCAATAAACCAAATGTTACGCAAATAACGAATTAAAAAGTGCTTAATCTCCGCGACAAAATCGTTATAAATAAATAAAATTAATAGTAAAAATGCTATACGTATGTTAAAATTTTAATACACGAGCATTATGAATTTCTATATTGTACATAATTTCTAAAAATTCTACGAATACGCGATTAAAAATGTACGGAAGAATTATTGGACGCATAATGTATAGGAAAATTTATAAATTCGTAGAATTTGTTAAAAACACGAATTTTATTTCAAGGACTTACGTCACAGGATAAAATCTTTTCAAATATTTATATTTATTATATTAGCGGAACTAATAATTTCAAAGACTTTGTGACTGTTTTAGATAACCAGTCATAAGCAATTACCAGTGGCTCCCAGTGAATCCCAGTGACAATGACTTTTTACAAATAGCCAGTGCGAGAAATTTGACTATGGAATCCAATGGAAATTTTGGACAGAAGAATTGTTGGTGCACGATTAATTTACACGAGTATAAAGTATAAGTTGCCATCTCAATGATAGTACCAAGAAAAATGGGTAAATTTTTAAATCAGACCTCTTTACATATGTAGACTACGATTCGATTAATATGATATCGTAAAAAATTAGAAATAGATTTATGTCCCACTATAGTAATTAAAGTATTACAAATAATTGATTAACGGATACTTTGTAATATCGCATTATATCAAAAACTTTGAGAACCTTTCGATACATTATTAAGCGTGTAAATAAGTACATAAAGATAGCAAAGTAAGAATATTGGGTTCTAAATTGTATATCATAAAATAACGTACACTAGGCTGATTAAAAATGTAATGCAGAATCAATGCAACACTATCGCAATACCAATTTAATAAAAGTTCGGGTCCATTGCAGTAGATCAAACGAAAGTGAAAATAACACGTGAAAATGTTCATAATATTATAATTGAAACTAAGTGAAATTTGGATTGTTAACGTCCATTTAGGACAATATGCAATTAAGGTAATTACACTAGTTTCCCGATACTATTCTCAAGGTTTCTCCGCAGTGCTATATTTACAATTTGTATTTTACAAATCCACGTAAAACGCGTGGAAACGATAGACAAGTATCTCACGTGTAGCATCTGCAGACAGATTCTGGAATAATGCCAATTATATCTAGAAATGAATTTTATCTTTGTAGTATGCATGAATCATTCGTCTCTTACGATTGTCGTTAGTCTTGTAATTGTTTGTTGAACTTATTCTGTTACAATATCATTGATCTATCTATTTACTGATTTATCTATGGCTACTATCTACCAATTTATAACTTCCGACCAGTATGTAACGCATTAAAACCAAGCACAAATTATTTTATTCTTTCATTAGAGGATGTGACAATTGTACGATACAACTACAGCTAAAACTAATCAAAAAAGATTCTTCAATTTATCAACTCGCATTTATGAGTTACTGAATTTTGGTCTGATTCTTTTTAGAGTGTCATGTACATCCGATCAATTTCGCATGACAAAGATAAGATCATCGATTACCGATTTTTTATTAGTGATTTTTTATTAACACACCAGCAAACACATTTAATCCCGGAATCAATCGTTCGTAATACTTTCGTAAAATTATATAAATCCCACGTATGCATTGTTATTCCGACGCCACAATTACACGTTGCTGTTATTTCATGATTTCTCAATGTGTCCATCTAACAAAAAGAAAGTTTTTCCGTTATATAATGCAATATATAGTGGAACAGTGCAAATGCGTTTCTTATATAACAATAACAAAAAACAATCATGCGTGCTTATCGGGTAACCTTATGGAAATTATAAAAGACTGGTAACACTGCTAGTGTGGCGCATAGTTTAAGAATGATCGCGGTGAAACTATCGTCAGTAATGTTCCTCTTGGGGATTATCGATATCTCGTCTCAGCATGAGCAGAATCTAACAGTCAGCTGCTCTTTGGGAATAATAAGTGGGTACCAAAAGATCTCTCGGCATGGTAAAGAATACGAAGCTTACGAGGGGATTCCCTATGCGAAACCCCCGGTTGGCAAACTTAGGTTTCAAGTATGTTGAATAAAACGTTAACACTAAAAGTATCTACAACTGTTGGATAATATCTAAATGTGATATATGTCATTAGTTCTAATTAACAGCTGGTTTGGCATTTGTGAGATTACGAAAGTACAGTGGTTCGTTCTAAGATAATTCTTAAAAAATATATTCCAAACATTTAGCCACCGCAACCAGCTGAAAGATGGTCGGGTGAGCTACCAGCTATGGAAAAGGGCTCTGCGTGCACGCAGTTTCTTCCGGAGAACATGGCTGTAGACGGCGATCGTGTCACGGGTTCAGAGGATTGCTTGTACATCAACATTTACGTTCCAATTAAGAATAGCAGAGAAACTCTGTTACCTGTCATTTTTTGGATTCATGGCGGCGCTTATGAGTTCGGCAGCGGAAACGAAATGAACGAATCACTCATAATGGACCGTGATATCGTGTTGGTCACGGTCAATTATCGTTTGGGTCCATTCGGTAAGATTGCACGGAGAATATATCACTAGAAACAACAAATCGCGAGACATTTTTTCAACAGACATATATTAACCGCAGTGATAAGTGTAACAAGATTATTATTTGCTTGCAGAATGAAAATACAGTTATATATTTTGACATGTTCCGCACATTCTGCTTAATAAATAAAAGTATTAAGTCGCGAAGAGTTGATACAGTTGAAGACAGATTCGTTCCGAAAATTTGTTTAAGGTTTTCTAAGCACGGGGGATAGCGAGGTGCCTGGAAACATGGGGTTGAAGGATCAAAGTATGGCTCTGCGCTGGGTGTCGAAAAACATCGAGAATTTCGGCGGAAATCCGAAAAATATAACTCTGATGGGTTCCAATGCAGGAGGCGTTAGTGTCCACTATCATTATTTGTCGCCGTTGAGTGCTGGACTTTTCCAAAGTACGTAGGTATGATCGTAGGACATTGTACTTGCTAATATGGTGAATTATTTCATTTTATATTTCGTACAGGAGGAATATCGATAAGTGGTGTGGCACTCGATCCTTGGGCTCGGGTGGTACGTGCGCGTGCTACAACTAGAGAATTGGGTCTTTTCATGGGTTGCGCAACAAGTAGCATAAAGAAGATAGTTAATTGTCTGCAAACTCGGCCGGCCAGGCTTTTATCGCTAGCTGTTGGCGACTTTAAGGTAAATCCTTTCTTTGAATAATGTTTTGCACTTACATCTGTGAATGCATTAGTTTACAACTGTCGAGTTGCACGTGGTAATGATTAATGATAAATATAACGAAAATGATAAAGAAATAAAGATAAAAATAATATACCGTAATAAGTCGAGACAAAATTATTACAGCCCCGGCATAATATATTAATGAAATTTTCTATTCTTAAATATCTTATTAATAATGGAACAGTATTCTAATCTTGAAATCTATAATTTTAGGAATGGCTGTTCACTCCTGGCCTCCTTTTCGGTCCAGTTGTAGAAGAACGTGGTCCTTATGCCTTCATCTCACGTCCACCGATCGAAATTATCAATAGTGGAGACGCATACGATGTCCCTTGGATTTCCGGAGTAGTTAAGGAAGAAGCATTATACATAACTGGTCTGATATTTCATAATATAAAATTAATTACACTTCTGTCGTGTATATAATTGTATATAAATGTCATTTTCGTAGAATTAATCGATAATAAGACGCTAATAAGGCATCTAAACAACCACTGGGACGATATTGCACCCTATTTGCTCGGTTTTTACGATACAGTTCCGCGCAGTCAGTATAAACGGCTGGCAGAAAAGATCAGAAAACATTATCTAGGATCTGAACCATTCGACGACAAGACTCTGACGACGACGTTATATATGATAAGTCATCGAATGTTCGAGCATGGTTTCGAGAAGGCTGTGAGATTGCAAGCTGAGAAAAATAAGAGCCCCGTATGGTCCTACTACTATAATTACAAACCTACGCCCCGCCAGAGTGAACTTATGAGTAATTCGATAAACAATCTTGGTAATTATTTTTATATTCTCTAGTTGAATTTCAACAGAAGATCGACAATTAATATTATTAGTAGTGTATGCAACGTATTAAATATTACCAGTATAAAGTATACGAAAAAGGTGCACTAAATTAACGATTTTACCCACACAGGAGTAAACTATAGCGATGACATACGCCTTGTGATCGATTCTTACATCTCAGATGTCACTGAACCACAGGATGTAAAAATGCAACAAATACTACTGGATTTTTACACGTCATTTGCTATAGAAGGGTGACTAAATTCAACAATTTTCTCAACGACTAACCACACATTTCTTTCTACACTAGTGCTGGACAATGAATCTTTAAATATTTCAGCAAACCTCGAGTCGGACATGCAGACTGGCAGCCATTGAATCTCAACGACAAAGAATTCCATTATCTGAACATATCTAACCCAGAAAGTATAAAAATGGAGTTCAACCCCGACTTTGCTCAAAAGCATTTCTGGGACTCGATAAACTTTAACGAAAACAAAGTACATTAATTATAATATAAGAAGATAATATTCTTTCAAAATTCGCTACGTTGTACTTACATATTTAATAATACTTGCGTGCCATATGTAAAATTCTAAGTAAAATTATTTCTAAACAAACGGAATCAACCTTTCAAAATGAAACACCAACGATCCCTTCTAATTCAATGCAGTGAGAATCTCTGAGCTCTACGAAATCGTTTATTCATATAAGAGGACACTTTGTACAAGTACGTACTGTCAAAACCAATTTCTATACGTTCCTGTTAGGTATTAAATTACAGATTGTTTATAAAAATTTTGACGAAATAACGTATCCCGGCCGCATGAATTAATTAATATCGCGCATGCAGACTAACACGTAACTTATATTCTAATTTACCGAGTAAATAGAAACTCGTGTAAAGAAATCGCCACGTGAATTGCGACTATGTTTGAAATTATTCAGCGTCACTAATTTTGACATTTTGTATTCCAAAAAATTCTAAAACGTCGTACAGATACATGCAAATAAACTGTGTTAATTTGGTTGCAAAATACAGCCGGGTCTGTATAATTTTGGTTGCATAGTTTCCTTGCTCAAAATTCCCCAGAAGAATTAATTTTTTCTCTTTTGACACTTCTTTCATTTATTAATTGTTACATAAATATCAATTATACTTTGCATAACACCTCGAATTTGTTCATACCGATATTACAAGGTACAAACATCACTCATTTTTTACATATATACACATATATAGTAGTATATATATATATATATGCTACTTTTTCTCATACAGTAGAGGTCTGACCTCGAATTCTCACCTTCACACGCAATTCTGTGAACATTTTTCATAAAAAACGTTCATAGCGTGAATCAATAAATTTTTCAATTCCGTACAGAAAAAAAAATAGTCGTGAGCAACGAAAATAGTTTTACAACGTAGTGTAAGTTTTAGGCGTAAATTATGTTGAGTGCGAGCGGCAATTTAATCGAACATTTATTTGTGGTACAGTAAAAATTAATAAAAAATTTCTCCGGCTGCAGACAAAACGGAAACAGCAACGGGGTTTACATGTTTAATATTTACATATCCTAGAATCTAAGAACGAATTGTTCAACTACAATTGCATTTTACAAGAGCATAATGTATGAAAATTAAATTTTTAAAAATTCATTTTTTTACCTACTGTCGGTGTTCCTCATGTTCAAAGAAATTTCGTGAATATTTCGTCGTTTTTTAAGTTTCGTAAGTTTTTTAAGCTAATATCACAAATGCCTTTTCTTTATCCTAAGGTTTCTATGTATTTGAAGTATCAATTTTCTCGTATGTTAGGTCGGTAACATAGGCAGCAACACTTCTTGATAAGGATATCTCAGAACTTGGTATCTGATGTCGGTAATGTTAGACATTGAAGCATATGAAATGATTTATTAATATATTTTTTAGTTTATTCGCTGTTTCATCGTCTCAAATATTTCAAAAAATATTAATTTCCACAATTAGTTAGGAAAATAATATGAATTTTGTCACATAAGGAATAAGACTGACTACAGTGTTACTATAATATATATATAAGTATATAATAAATATAAGTTTTATATAAGTATATATATANATATTTATAATTTATTTCATTCCAATCTTTAATCGATGCTTAATTCATTCTTGTTCGTAAATTGACTAAAATTCTAACAGCACGATCTTTCTATATTGGATAATTTTAAACGGTGTATAATTTTCAAGTCGTCCGCTTAAAATTGTAGAGGGCAGAATAAATAGTCCAATTTCTTACATGATCGGTATTTCAGAGCATCGGCCATTCTGTTATCTGATAAGTCAATTCTATAATGATCGCCTACGGTAGTACGTACTTGATAACGCAGTGACAGTCGGTAACAGGTGACGATTTTACTTCTTGGGAATATTTAGATGAATACGTGTGACAAATTTCCCGCGTGATAGCGTGCTAAGTTGTCAGTCGGCCATCAACCACCGGTACGTGCGGGTTATAAAGATACACATCGTTTATTTTATCGCGAAAATATTCGGGAATTTAGTGTAAACAGATCGTATAACTTTAAGAAAGTCAGCAGGTTGTGAATCCTCTACGATAGGTACGTATTTATACGTATTTTATCTCGATTTTCCACTTAAGTGTTCTTTCTAAAATACGTTTTATTTATGAATTAGATAATATAAATATTACGTAAATTGTAGGATTAATTGTTACGTTAATTCCTTATTTGCAAATCAACTAAATATCATAAACCCGATTTACAAAGGAAAACAGATAACTTTTCTAAAATTTCTATATCTTCTAGCATTATTTAAACGTTTCGTGTATCGAATTCGTAGCTTATTACACAACTCGATACACGAGAGCTGGTAAATATTTTGAATTTAACGGTTTTTTTAGCAGTTGAACCTTTTGTAGGAGTTCATTTGTTTTCGACACGTTTAGCTTACCAATGATGTTCTATATATACGAGAATATTTATATTATCTTTTAAACATTTCTAAGTCTTGGTAGTTCCAATTGTCGTAGACATTTTTGTGACGCGTAGTCACTATCGATACCTTTGTCTGCCATCAGACGTATTATTCAACTTCATCAAGATGAAAAGGTTACGATTGTTTTTCACGTTCTAAGTCGTGTTCCGTTTCAAACAGCTGATTTCTATATTATATTCCAATATTTTCGCAAAAATTAATTGATACCGATACTGTAGATTTACTAACAATCATACGAACGTAATATTAAAATTTCACGAACCTCGTTTTGTAAATTGTATTTTTGTAGTATAAAAGATTTATTAAAAAATTATTAAATTCTGAAATAATTTGCGTTGTAAATGTTTTACAGAATTTCAAAACATTTTAAATCGTTTCCATCTGAGAAGGAAGAACCTTGACGAAGTTATAATACGTATCCAGTTACACCGGCACACAAAGTATTTACATTGCTGCATTAAAGTGCCATTTTTGTTCTGTTTTATCTTCGAATCTATCGATACCATCGATTACAGTTTTTACGTTGGCATGGATAAATAGGAATGCACGTGGACGCCAATGTATTATCTCTCTTCTTATATTTCGCTTTTTCCCTCTACCACTTCGTTTCGTCTCAACTTTTATTTACAATCTTCGCTTTTTATCATTTTACTTTTACTACCATTTTCCCCATTCTGTTTACCAATTATCTTTTATTTCCGTTTGTTTCTTTATTCTATAATTCTTTCTCTCAATTTATTTCGTAAATTGTACACGTGAAAACTCAAATCGTATTGTAAATTATACCTAACCATGATTATTGTGGCTAGTGGACACGGTAACAGCGGCATATCCTGTTGCAAACGATAAATCTCGTGGGCAGGTTATATGATTCGTTATGCTACGAATGCTCGCAAGGGTGCAGCTCTGGTCTCTTATGATACTTGTATCCTGTCATTTGTTCCATCTTTAAGCTGATCTGTCATTGAAAGGAAACTAATTCGTTCGCGTTCGTTATTTGATACTCGGCTGTTATTCGATGAAGAGAAGCATTTTCTACGTTTTATTCCTGATCAAATCTCGCACGTTTTTATGACATCGAAAAACTGTATAAATATTCATCGCGTGTTACGAAAATTCTCAAGCAAGCTTTTTCGAGCCAACTTCTTTGTTATAATGTCGATTATGTTTCGTATACGTCTGTTATCAATACACATTGATTGATATTCTTTTTTATGCTCGATAGTGATAGCTTATTTAAATAATAACCAATTAATAATGTAAATTATCGACCCGCTCTGTGGACTGACCTCGTCTTACTATTCATGATATACATGTATTCATTAGAGTATAAAGATATTTCAATGAAGTACGTCTTTAAGACATTTCTGGAAGGTGCTTTGTCACGTATGTGATAACTTAAGCGAACGTTTGTGATCTAATAAACTTCGCACACAGTGGGACCATCTCACAAGGTCAATGTCGTAATGGAAGAATAAAAATCGATGAATTTATTTTAAAAAGTTTGCAAAGTTAATATCGAGCAGAAAGATATCGATAAATGATAATTCAGTTAACATGCGTGGAATGTGCGCTGTTTAACCTCGAATCAGTGATTTGTGATTAATAGCAAGATCATTTTAATAATACAATACGTGCATAATGTGAGTTATTAATCATTTGTCACATAGTATACGGTGTATACGAATATTCTTAAAAAATTCTGACATTCTTAGTTTGGTTCTGTAGAAAATTTGAAAATTACAATATTAAATTTACACGTGTTAAATAATACGCTCGGTTTCTCAATTTGCGGATTCGTTTTACGAATGATCATTCACGAGACAAGGTATATCTAACAACAATAACAAAAATAAATAAATAAATAAAATGGGTTTTAGTTCAATGTTAATTAATGTAAATTAATTTAAACTAAAGGGTGTTTTGAAAAACGTATTATTTTCAGATCTTTTTATTCGAGTAAATCGAAATTTTGAAACCATTTAATATAATAAAAAATAATTCAAATTTCGTACGTATGACTTACAAATTCTTTAAGCGTTTGGAAAAAAATTGAACGTTAAATTAATTTTTCTTTTTTTTTTTCAAAAATATATCTTGCAAGCACAAAGTTAATTTTTTTTTACGAATAAGAACAAAATAAAAAGGAGCGTTAGTTTTGTAGAACTTTTTGGTATTACGTTATCTCGCATAAATCGCGCATAAACGTAACTTCCAAATGAACTTGCTCGGTCAAACTTTCTTATTGCAAAGTAAGTGAATAAAAATTGTTACCTAGTTACCGCAAATTGCGCATATGTATTTTAGTAAAGTGTTCACGTGAATTTTTCCTCGTGTCACAGGTTGCAAACATTTCGGTGCTCAGGATCGACTCATCGCGTGCCTTGAGGAGCATGGAGAGTACTCTGACGGAATTCGAAGAAAACTTGTCCTTCGATATCGATGACCCGGACTTTGCCCCGTTGAATCCTCGTACTATTGCTCAGAATGTCCTTCGCAGCGTACAATTCACCGACATTACATTTGGCGTCAATAAACGTGAGTACATTCACTTCTGGTACAGTTACTATAGTGTACACGCGATATAAGGAAGGATATAAGCAAACAAAAACGTGACTGTTTTTAGGATGGGTACTTATCGTTATTTCCCGATTTAGCAAAGTACACACAAAGTTAGTTAACGTATTTATACGTTTCGCTGAATTTTCGCGTCGTTACAGTGTTTGCGTACGGTCATTTAGTACTTAATTATGATATTTGTTTAACTGTCTTACAATTCGCAGCGTTTGATTTGCTTACTGGGAAGATAACGCTTGTTTCGTTAGTTTGTTCGAATAAGAAACATTTGTTACGTGACAGTGTATGACATGAATTTATGAGAAAGAAGAAATGAACTTTTAATATTAATCATGTCCTTTCTTCAAAACTGTTTTCCGAAATTTTTTGATAGTCTAATAGTATCTCTACTTCTTCGAATACGATACTTTCAAGTTTTATTTTCTTAAATTTTCTTACACCTTCGGTTTCTTTTCTTCGTAAAATGATTTCCAATCGGACTGTATCGTTGTTATTATGGGATCAATTATGTGTCAAACCACCGAACGAAATATCATGTGTGGATAATGAAATATTTAGATAAGAAAACAATGAAATTGCAGAATGTTTAGCTAGTAGACTTGGCGTTACTTCTCGTTAAGTATTTACTTTCGATTTTCACCGTTTCCGGAATATATCCGAGATCTCACTAAAATCGAGTACACCACTCGTGAAACTGGCATAAGGTTGTCATTACACTAGACGAGTGCATGATTTGCGCGCGCTTGAAATTTTCCACGAAAATTCCATCGTATTTTATAACCGGTGTCGTCAATGATGTAATGCGAAGCAATCGATGACCATTGCAGTGCAGTTTTCAATGCGGCAATTAATTATCGTTGCATAACTCGCGGACAAAAATCGCGTGGTGTTCATAGTTTACACGAAGGATGTATCAGGACGTGGAGTGGAAAATCGAGTCGGCTGTATTCTGCCTACGGTTGTATATGATAATTTTAGATCTGTTTCGGAGATTTATGATCACTGGGGGATGACGTAACTGCAGGCTGAGACACGATCGAAGCATGTATCTAATATTAATAGCTTGTTTTGTCTTCTGACATCTGCTGACTTCGTACAATGATTCAGGATAGGATTGTAATTGAAATTTTTCGATTCTAAAGCCTAGGCGATTTTCAGATTCCGGATGTTATTTATTTCAAGGGAATTAAAGTTACGTGTAAGGTGGAATGTATATTTAAAATATCTGAAATTAAGGTTAATAAATAATTATAATATGTAATAAATAAGTGACTGCTGGGCAGAGATATTAATATAATAAATGATCATGTAAATAATTCAATTTTGTATAATATTAATTTTTAAACGGGACAGGAAGTAAATTATTTATAATATCTCATTTATTAACCAAGGTATTATATACTTATACTTGGCAGTATATATTATTTGAATCAATTCAATTGTACTTTGCACGAAGGAAACGTGTACTGTCAGTATACCAAAGGAATAATATTTAAAAATAGTATGTCGCGTATCTTATTTAATTTCGTATACCGATTTTATAAACTATAAATAATTGATATAAATTCAATAGTTTAAACTATAACATCCTTATAAAATTTATGAAGTCCTCTTAATAGGTCGTATATTACGTATGAATAGTAAAATCAGGGAATATTACATCAATAATAATTGTTGTCATCGATAGATGTCAGTAATTTGCATTATGTACTCTTGTATTCGTTCTGCGTTTCTTTCAATTTTGCATATTATATGAAAGAAGACGAAAGAAGGTATGCTGATCTTAAAAATTTTTATTCTGGACACAGACAATTATGCATTCTGAAGCTTATCGTATTGCTAGTTGCCAGCTGATATTTTATCACGTATGAAACGATCTTGTTACGTTAAATGACCACACATTATACTGATAGTGACGTCAAAGTACATTGTTTTAGTGTTTCTATCTTTTTGCAACAATACCTTCTTTAATACAAAATTTTGTAAACCTACAAAATTTGTGGATTATATCTTTGAAGGAAAAAAAAAATGATTGTATTAAGTTTCCACTTCATGATCAATTGAAAAAGAAGAAAAAAGGTACATATTTGTGTGAATATTCGCAGTTCAGTATTTATTGTATCGTTATTATGTCAGTGATCGTGAAGATATTCTCATAATGATTCTCATAGTGGAAAAGTTATTATTAAAATTATTAAGTAAAATTAATTGTAAAGTTCACGATTTATAAATAAAATTTAAAACGATTTTCATGATCGAAAAAAAAATAAAAAATAAATCGTAACATTGTTCTTCGTTGATACGTTACATACGTTGCACCTATAAACCCGCGAAATTTAAAAATACATATTGCCGCGTTCACAATGTTACAAAAGATCGCGTCGACTGTGAAACTAAACTTCACTTTCACTTGCAAAGCACAGTAATTCGAGTTTTCACTAAAACTTCAATTTCACGTTAATTCGCTGATAAACCGCATTCCGTTAATTCCAAATGATCTATAAACCCGCTTAATCCACGGTAGTTAAGTTAATCACAGTATTCAAATTCGTCGATTTGTTCCGGAATTTCTAATCACTCCGTTTGAAAGCTAGTTTACTTTATCGATGTAGCATCTGGAATGATACTGCTTTTTACCGCACGGTAAATTGAGGGCGTTCATATCGTAAAGAAACATTTCATACGATGCATCGTCGTTCGATTCGCGGCAACGTGGAATGATATAGTTATCTCTGCGGTTCTATTATTATATTAGACACGAAACATGCATAGTTTGCGAGACAAGAACTTGATCTACGGACAAAATTGGATCCACGTGGATATCAGCTTTCTTCCTGAGAAATCAATCTCGAGTCGGTGTGTCGTATCTAACCTAACCTAGCCTGCGTCTGGCGCGTGCGTTAATCGCATAGATAACGACGGTCCTTTGTTCAACCGGCAACAAGAATCCCGTTGCATCGCTCAGCCGACAGTGACCTGTTGCACTCGGATGTGTCATCAATTTTTTTTTCCTTTTCCACATTCTTAGCCTTCTATCTTTCTTATTCTAATTTCTTTTAGTTCCAGAGGCTGTAACGTCGATTCGAAATCTGGATTTTTATTCCTCTAACCATTGGTTCGTTGACATCACCGATAATTCCACTGTAATTGTTATAGATTTATAATGAAATGAAGATTCATAATCGGTCTTACGTGTGTGTTCAACTTCGATGGAATTTTCAAACTGGATCAAGGAGTTAAATCAGACGAATTGCAATTGCGTAGAATTCTTAACGCTTATTTTTCTTCGATTATTTTATAAGAATATTGATTCGAAAGATATATTTGTTCGCGTAATAAAAATGTTATCTCTGCTATTTATCCTTGATCACCTAAGTGTTGCAGACTATGTTAAGAGATTAAATGCTACTCTAGAAATAATTCCGCTTCTTAGGTTTTAGATTTGTTTAATTCTTGTAGCTTTATTGGTATTGGATGTTATTGATGCGTTAATTTCTATAGTTTAGCATGTTTTATACAAACATGTTTAAATAAGTCATAGGTAAATAAAAATATATATAATCATTTTTTTAGTCCAATTTTTTCGCAATTTTCTTATGAGAGTTGTCCTTACTTATGGATGAAAAAGAATCGAATCTTTTACATGATTTTTTATTAAAATCATATTATAATATATTATAAATTACATGTTGAAGGTAAAGTCATTTTGTGATATATAACGTAGCTACGAATAAAGATACATTTTATTGCATCTTGTTTCTTTTCCTTTTTCTTATTGCAATAAAATTATCATAATTTTATAAGATCTTCCATTTTTGGTCTTGCATCATTTTATTCGATTCGAAGATAAAAAAAAGAAGAATGATTCTGTTAGCTTAAAAATTTTAGAGTTTTAGAGTTTTATAAGTTGTATAAAGAAGGTTCCTCTGATTAACAATGAATTGCACGAAATTTATTGCATTTCTTTACGGTAAAAAATTAATAAAATAGAAATGTAATATGCTATTAATTGACTGTTCAACTTTCACGAAGAGCATTGTTCAAGTGTAGTTTGAAAGTGTGAGAAAAGCATAATGAAATTCAAGAATACGTCGTCATTGGTCAAGAGACATTTTCTAATAGTAATAGAACATCAGTCGCAGGATTTGTAAAATAGACAGAGGTATGTGAATGATGTAGATCGTAAAATAGGAATGAAAGTAGCGACTATTTGATTCTTTATGACAGAAAGTGAAATCAGCATGAAATAGAAAGAAAATTATACAGGGGATCGCTTATTCAAATTATGAAGAAACAAATTTTTTAAAACCTACACTCGAACGTACCATGTTATAATATTCTTTTCATTTCTCCATGTAAAATAAAATCTCAAGTTCAATAACTTTTTTCTGATACACAGTTAAATTACATCCATTAGAAAGTTCCACCATTATCATTCGTGTATATATTCATGTCATTCGAAATCGCTTGGACGTTTTATTACATTTCTAATGACATTAACAGTATTGGCAATACAAATGTGAAACCATTCTTTTTGCTACTTAGTCTTTCTTAGTTTATTCATTTCTCTATCTCTATTCCAAGCTATAAAGTACATCGTGCAATAATTTTTAGTTGGATTAAGCCACTTTGTATTCGTATACAAGATTTCCGAAGATTTTGTTTATCATCTATTTGAATATTCGCGGTATATTATTATCTGCCATCTATATAGTAGCGTTCTTCATTATCAACGATTTAGTTCCCGTAGAAAGCATAAGATGGAGCTAAGATTAGGTTTAATAAAATTAATTCCCTTTGTTATACTCTATACTTTTCGTTTATTCATAGGTAGATTTAATTAAATTTATTTGTTCATTGGGACAATCAAAATTACATTTTGCAATAAAATATGTGTAAGTAGTAATAAAAAGATATAGACAAGTATATTTTTCTTTCTTATGCATAATATTTTCAGTAGTAATATATTTCCTTTTTTTACATGCTACTATATACTTTATTTTCTCCTTCTTTCTTTTATTACTTGTGATTTGATATATTTCATTTCATGTTCGTTATTTTAATTTTTATGAATATTTCACCTGTCTTTTTTGAAACATTTAAATATAAAATTCACATACGTACATAGTTTAATAATTAATATGTGCAATAAATGTCGCGTGTCGTGTAAAGATGTTTAAAAATAAGTACATATACAATATACAAGGTGTTGTTATATAATAAATATATAACATTTATTATATAATAAAAATAACAAGAGAAATAGTAAACTAGGATAGGTTCTCCAACTTGTTTGATTACTAATTGCAAGTATGCAAGGGTTTTGAAATTTTCCGCGATCGGGGGTCGTCGAGTTTATCAGGACCCCCTGCATACAGCAACACGATCTTTGAACTATAGTACACGCTCAGGCCATTCGCTTACGATAACGATAATAGCTGCTTTCCGGCGCGAATTATTCGCAATTGCCACTTATCAATAATGATAAAAGCTGACATTATATAAAATCGCATTTTCTCTGTTCCTAATTGCCATATGCTCGCTCGAGTACGTTCCTCGTTTTGCTTTTGGCTTTCTTAGACCAAACTTAGACTTCCGTTACATTGGCCAAATAGAATTTTTAGAAAATTATTATTTAAATAATATATCATCTCATTCCGCTCAAATTTCGATGTAATTCACTTTCGCTTATTTCTTTTAATATTCTTATTTTCTTTTATTTATTGAAACGGTACTTTCTTTTGTTCGAATAAACGTTTACTACTGACATAGTGTTTCGAATAATTTCTTATGCTATAGCATTAGCCGTGAAAAGAGTATAAATATATCCTCTTAGGTTTGTTAAAAAATCTAAATTGCTCTTTTTGAACTTTTCAAATTTTCCTACATGTAAATTTCAATACTTAAAATAAATTTGTGCTATCTGATTTTCAAAATCAATTTATATATTACGTTTGAGGCTCAAATTACAGTTAACATAGGACATTAAACCTACTATAAGTTAACAGCTTAGATTATAGTATATACGCAACATTGGACGTACTATAAATTAGCAGCTGCAATTCTGGAACATATCTAACATTAATTTGCTACAAAGTAACAGCCCAAGCTACAGTGCATATCTAATATTAAACCAACTATAATTAGCAGCTGAAATTATAGTATATATCTAATATTCAGCCTGCTATAAACGAACAGCTGAAATTATAATACATATCCCATATTAAACCTAGTGTAGACGTGTAACCCAAATTATAGTACATATCCAATATTGGATCCAGCGTAATTGCACGGTTCGGATTATAGTGGAAGCCCAATATTATGAAATCTATATTAGAATTTAGCAGAAATAGCCTTTCTTTCTTCCACGTATCTCGGTATAAAGTTCCAAACGATATCTACTTGTGCGCTCAGAACATTATTCCGCTCTTTGCTATTGTCCAGTGCACGGACCGATTTAGCCGAAGAAAATAATTGTGTTTTTGATTAAGGAAGTCGAGGCGCGAAACACAGCGACCTTTAAACGGCTGGTTACGTTTGCATAATTCCTTTCACGGCTTCAAAGTCTGTTCAGATACCGGGAACTTCGTCGTGGTTTGAGTATGTCGTTGGCACGCTTTGGGCCTGACAGTGTTTCTCTACCAAAGAAACTCGTATTTCGATGAATGACGAAGGATTGTGGGTTGGTACGATCTTCTCGCTGGAAATTTTTATCGCGATTGCGTTACTCGCGTTTAAATTAATTTTGATAGAAGTTTGTTTGTTGATAGATGTTTAAGTTTGATAGATTTATTAATTGATATATTATTAATAGATTTATTACTTATTATTGGCCAATAAGTAGCCTAATTAATGTCCTTAATTGAAATTGCTCGTAATTAATAACGTGCCTTAGGTTTCTCATTTTTTCTTTTTTTTTTTTTAATAATTTCGAAATGGTATATCTCGGGAAAAGAAATTAGATTTTATGCAGGAAAATTATTACTATTCGATACTGTTGGCAAATATCTTTAAAGAAAGATGTTTCTCGGGATATTTTTTGGTCATTTCCTGAATCGAATATTGAGTGAAAATATTTTATAAACATGTCTTTATAGTGGTATAATAATTTTATACAATTGTTAATAGTCATTCCAAGTGCACGTGATTTTTAGTAACTACAGTATCGGGTGCTGCAATTGTCCTTTCTTTTATCGAGCCACTTTACATGTACTTCCAGAGATAGTGAACAAATTTTAATGGCGTCATAGCCGTTCTTTGCATATTGATGTTTGCGCGTTTATTGAAATTCTTTTCACCTTCAAATTCGAAACGTCTCGACGTCATTGTTGATTAATCCACGCGATGCTTGGATTAATAAATTTCGAACGAGGAATGAAATTTTGAAAGGTATGAAATTGAAAGATTCTCATTGTTTTATTGTTCTGTATGCATGAAATCCGATCTTATTAGAATACGCTGAAATATATTCTTCTTTTTGTAACCTAATAAGATTTCTAAATTCATCGATACGCTTTTACTTCTTGCACTATTAAATTTTGTCCGCGTTAGAATCCTATTACAATTTCCCAAGCAGAAACTTACACTTTTGGCTTTCTTCTTCCTTCAACGTTTAAGAACATTGTAAAAGTAATTTGTAATTTAGTATTACGGTTGTTTGACTATTCCAATTTTTAATTACATTTGATAGACGATATTTATTTTCGTTGAGAATTTTTTTTTTCTCGTGACGGTATTAATAACGTGCATTGTAATAATTTATTTAATTACTTGGACTTTTTCACTCACGTATTTCCTCTTGAATACCCATTTCGAATAATTAAGGAAAATTCTGTCAAATAATTTGGAAATTTTTCCTCAGTGATATTGTGCATACACGTTGAGTTGTGAATACACAAAGATTATAAGATATATTTGGTTTCTTTCACTCCAATTTCAAGCACTTAGACTTTCCATGCATTTCTAATATTCAAGACTCAAATACTCGTAATAAACATTCAAACCAAGTTCCTACTCCTACACATATTACTTTCTAAAAGTCAATGTCTTCTCGTTATAATACTCTACTACACCTGTACTAGTTAGACCGCTGCTAACAATAATAAAAAATAAAAAAGGTTATTTTCAGCGTTCATCTTCTATTTTGTAATTAAATTACCGTTCCATTCTTATATAGAAATTCCAATGATAAATTATCTCAATGGCTATTGGTGCTTGTTGTTTAAGTTTAGAAAGCAACAGTAGCCAGACATAGACTTTCAAGAAAGCTACAGACAATTTCCCCGATCATCCGGGTAATCAAAAGCCTGCTTACCACAAATTTTAAAGCACATTATTTTCCAAAGAAGAATGGCCCAAAGAGACATCCGATTAAACCTTGCTGTAACGTTAATTTAATACAAATGTTATCGTATATTCCGACGAAGCCACGTTGTACAACTCGTGTTGCATAAAGAAACGTTCTGAAATATATATTAAACCGTGGAAAAAGAAATCCATTATTTTTATAATTTTAAATGCATTTCTTTTTCCCCAACAATTATACTAGGTTGAAGAAAAAGAAATCTATTTAACCCTTTGCGGACGAGAAAGGAAGTTAACGACACATCGAGTATACGTTAAATAATTAAAAATAAC
>NIJG01000161.1:8354386-8367194 GCA_002201625.1 Euglossa dilemma
AATATTAGATCACCCCATAAGTTCGTTCCGCGGTGCTATTTACATTTTTCGTCGCATTTTATAAACCATATCGATGGGATAACGTCTTTACCAACGAAATAGGAAGAAGTCGTAGAATTAAACAGGGCGACTACATTTTTTCTTAATATTTAAAGGCTTATTCGACATATAATTTTAAATAGCAGAGTAAAAACCGTTATAAACTTATGGGATGACCTAATATAAGTTAATTAAATCTATTAATATCGTATAATTGGAGCAATCCATCTGTTAAATTCACGAGTCCCGTAAACCTAGTGTTAAATCAATTGAAATATGAAATTTTGCAGCATCTAGCTTATACACCGTCCATTTCTTTAAATATTCAAGAAACTTTTTACGGGTTAAACAATATGAAAATGAAGATAGTCTGAAAAATTCCGTATCAAAGTTTCTTGATTCTAATGGTCAGAATTTCTTTAAGATAGGCATCTATGCATTAAAATCTCGTTAGGAAAAGTGTATCAAAGCAAATGGGGCATATTTTGATTAAATAAACAGCTTTTGAAAAAAGATATGCGACATTTTATATGCACCAACTTAATATAAATATTGTAATCGAAATTATATTACTTCTGAAATGAATAAAGATTGTTTCGAATGACTTTAATATCGTTATTTACACGTTGTAGCGTTTAAAGTCTGACATTTGAAAACTTGCAAGTCAAAATAGGACGAGAATGAGTTTCCGGTTGATATTCGCACTTAAAAGTGGGAGTGTTAAGAATTAAAACCTGTAAAGGTATTGAATTTTAGATTATACGAATTTATACCGGGATAAAGTGATAGTAAACTTTTGGAAAATAATTGGGACACGAATGATGCTTGTAGATGTGCGATTAGGACTGGATTTATGATTATTTGGATCTCGGTTGAAATTGTATTAATTACTTTTCTATAATTGACTTGTCCTTGTCGAATAAATATATCTGCAATGTAAATAGCGGTTTAAAAAATAAAAGAGACGAATAGGACGAGTCATATTAGATCAGAGATCATTTGTAATATATTTGTATACAATTTTTATTAATATGTTCGACTGAGATTAAAAGACGACGAATATAACACGATATTTAATTATTTACTGTATCAACTTTCCATATATCTCTAATTAAGTGTTACAAGACTCTCGTAATATGCTCTTCTTTTTATGGCGTTATCTAATTATTACGTCATTTATATAGAAGATACCGTGTATCCATGGATATTAGTCGCATCATGCAATAACTTCGTTATGTAACGATAAATATATACAACGGTATAAGTATATACTTCTTGCAAAAATCTATTTCGTACTTACATTATTCTTGGTGAGTGTAACACAGTGTCTTATCGTATTTATCAGAGAAAAGACGTGAGATTGATTAAGATGAGAATGAAGATTGACATTGACGAAGTAACTACGTTAATCGAAAGAAAATTCGTAGTTTATTATTCCCGAGATTATATCAAATCCTGATTCAACCATTACATGCTTATGTATATAAGCATCTTCATAAAGGATCTTCGTCGAAGTACAAAGTACAAGTAGATAAATGCTTTCTTCTATGTTCCATTTTGATATTTCTTAACATTGTCTTAACATTTGTTAAGGGCATGTAACCTAGCTTTATCTGATTGGAATATTCCGAATTTCGTAACCCATATATTTTCTTAAACCTCTGAAGCAATTTTAATCAAATCTCGACTTAGAGATCCAGTCCCAAATAAATTTTTTCGAAAACCTTGCAGGGATAAGTGCCTTGAGAATTATTCAAAAATAAAGAAAATAAATGATCGTATTTACAATTCACAAAATTTTGTAAAAAATTGTAATCGTGTTCTTTTTAAATCCGAAGAAAATTATTAACAATCGATGTATTTGGCAATGGAGTTTAATTTCGAAAATAAAAATTTGTACATGCCATCTGGTAAAATGGATGGAAGATTATATCGAATTATCGGAGAATATACGTTGAGAAAAATATCGGTTTCTTGGTTAACGAAATGATCAAATGATTTTTCAATGTCGATCGGATTTCGAGACCGTGTTCCAGAAAGAGAGATTGCTACAATGGTCTGAATACGGGATAATTGAAAGGGGCAATGTCTGGCGAGCACGAGAAGTGTGTTAGAACTTTCCATTCAAGCTCTATTGCTCGGTTAATCGCGGTAATAATATGTGGTCGTGCGTTGTCAAGCAATAAAATGATTGCACGACGTCCTTTGCCACTAAATGGCCTTTCTCACCCGAAGCTACCTTCAAACAGCTTAATTGGTTACTGTCACGATCCATGGCGACAGATTCACACGATTCAGAAGGTTGCGAAGCAGTGTTCTTAAAATCCTCGTGCATAAGAAGAACAGCCTTGCCTCTGCGCACATTTTAATTAACATTTTCGATTTAAATGCCAAATCATTCCGTAAACAGTGTAGCCTCTTGTTTTCTACCTTGAATTTCGTTTTGGTTCTAATCACTTTCGACAAGATGAATTTTTTTAAAGAAAGCACCTGATATAACAATTGAAATCTCTGTAGAAAGTGAGCTTAATTGCTTCTAAATACTTCTAAACAGTTCTAAATACAACCATTTAGCTTTATGCTTGGTAATCTTAAAATTTAGACAGCTTATTCGATAAGTATTGTAGCGTTAATAGAGAAACGGTTAGCATCGGATGCTAAAAATGGAAAATAATTGACATTGTGCTAACGTTGCGTGCAGTAAATAAAATATAATAAAAACAGAGAATATAGAAGAGAGATTGTATTAGAATACAGAAATAATTGTTTTCTTTTTAAGTTTTTCGTTAAAGCATTTAACTTTTATTTATTGCTCGCATTAGAAACGAAAGAAAGGTCTCTTAGTATTGTCAAGTATAAACGTAATTGTCGACGTTATTACCTAATACGTACTTTGAACCACTTCCTGCTTGCAAGTGTACGTTTCCTTGAATTCCTCCTTTTTTACGCAGGATTACACGCTGACTTATCTGCTATGCAAATTTCTCTTCTGTCTCGTCCAATCGGCAGCGACATCAACCATGACATTGGAAATCGTGCCTTTTTACGATGCACGCTAAAGTTACATTAGCAAGGCTCTTATCGTACTTTGATCTTCTTTTTTTTTAATTCCTTTTATTTTTTT
The DNA here is from genome assembly GCA_002201625.1 of Euglossa dilemma. Classification (NCBI taxonomy): domain Eukaryota; kingdom Metazoa; phylum Arthropoda; class Insecta; order Hymenoptera; family Apidae; genus Euglossa; species Euglossa dilemma. The sequence goes on from NIJG01000161.1 coordinate 8,357,550, forward strand.
CCTTTTTTCTTCTCGCCTTTTTTTCGCGTCGGGACATATTAATGATCTATCTTCTCCATCGCAAAGTTATTGCATTTTTAAAAATGACAAACCAGGTAAATATGTACGGTAGGCTAGTAAATTAGCTCATTACGCCATATCTTTGTGACTCTATGTCTGGAGATTTTTTCTGGCTATTAAATACCGACTCGGATCCGTGTGGATTAAAACGACGGTTTCAATTAAATTCTTGATTTTCGACAAAACGCAAAATTCGTAATCAATAAAACAAACATCTCTTGACACGTTAACCCTTTGCGCTCGACAATTTTTCACTTTTTCGCTACAGAAGGGCAGAAATTCGTCGATTTTCTGCTATAAAATCGACGTTATTTCGTTGAGTAGTAAATAAACAATCGTATAACGCGTGAAATTATTTGATTTCGATACCTCGCATATTGTTATCGGGTTAACACTTGAACTGCGGTTATATTTCGCAGCCAACTCACGCGTTTTCTCGTAAACCCGCAATTTTGGTCATTCAGTAAAATCGCAGTAAATGGAAAACTACTTCGTATTTACCAACGAAAAATTTTTATTTTACATTTAAATATATATATAAAGAAAAAAACAATAAAAAACCGCGCTTCAAATTTACAAAACACGACTTACACGCTTTGGAACTCGATAGGAACTCGATCGAAGACCAAATAACTCAGCAAAAGATCGAGTAACTCGACAATCGAAATTTGTGGGAAAAAAGAATGCGAAACGTTGTCTAGCAACGCAACACACACGTATAATGTCCCACATACATGACATGTATGTGCGACATTGTATATAATTGCATTGTAATTATACAATACCCGCTATCCACCACAAATCTACTAAATACGTATTTTTACGTGACCTGCGGTTCAGTGACAGACTACGAAAACGTAAAAGTACGTTGTCCGTAATCCAATTGTTAATATCGGTGTTAAAAATGTTATTAATTTTATTTTTATTTTATAAATTTTATTAAACGATTGAAAACCGAGTAGAAAGGGTTAAGTACGAGGAAGATAATCCTCGGTTGTCAAATAGAAGACGATCCACGTAAACGTGGTAAAACAGATCGGATGAAACCCGTCGAGAGAAAAGATAGTGATTAACGGTACACTGTGCGGTTTATCGGTGTAGTAGGATAGAAAATGTTATTAGATAAAAGAACGTCGTAATAGCGTGTAGATAGTTGCATATATATAATATATATCGTGTCTCCGATTATGTCACAGGACGCGAATCGTGTTCTTCCACACGCGAGGTCGAAGGGAAATTCATTGGATTAAGATCTCAAGGTTAGATCGACGTTCCACAGGGTTAATAATGTATGCTTGACTGCCTCGTTGTAGAAAATGTGGCAGGGTGGGGATAGGATCGCCTGGGAATTCTAGAATCTTCTTAAGCCAGAGGTAAGGGCACTTTACCGACAGTGAATAATCCCATTTGCATAAGACTTTAGCGTTTGCGGTAATTGGATCATTAGAAAGGAAAATGTTTGTAGCCAATGTTTGATCTTCTTTCAATTTCTTCTTCTTCTCCCTTAAATCTTTTATTTACGCTTTTAGAAGACGTTTCTCATTTCTTTTGCTGTCTCGTTTGTTGTAATTCAAACCTCTGACTCGTTGATAGATGGATAATTATTATATGTGTATTTTAAGGAGAATTTATTTAACCCCTTAACATACAATGACGAGTTAGACTAATTTATTTCAAGGCCCTTCTTTGACTTTGGTAAGTATTTCTTTCCATTGTATATCAAGAGATAAGTTTTATGAATCAATCTTGTCAATAAAAATCCAATATTTAAACAAAAAATATTCCTTTTCAACTTCCATTCTCTAGTTTAAAATAAAATAATATTTTTCAATCGCATCAAGTGTATTTAATTTGTATGTTAAGAGGTTAATATGGTGTGTAAAGGAGTAACCTGTTTTATTATGAAAAATAACAGGGAAAGTGTAGTTTATAAATAAATAGAAAATTTACTAATAATCGAAATAATATACAATAATATAGTCTACAGATAAATAGCAAATGCGAAGTGAAATTTGTTAATAATGCGAGCGATTTTTATTTTTGCAGCGTAGTTTTCTATTAGATGGTGTTCTGAATATTGTTTATCTGTGACTTGACAGTTAAGTAAAAGCAAAGGATTGGCATAACGTGTCATTATTAATAATTAATTCAAATTACAGTTCTGTGTCCTCCTTTGCAAGCGTTTCTAATATGTACCAACGTAATGTCGCTTTTAAGACAGGATCAAAGTAGAACTTTCGTACTTGAAGATCTAACTGGCGACACGACTTCAATATGACCGATTCACATGGCAAGACAGTTTTCGCTTTGCTTTAGTTCCGCGGCTCGTTCGTGTAACTTGCAATTACTACCAATTACATCTATTCGCGAATTGCACGTAACTTCAAAGGAACGCGATAATTATGGGCGCCGGATTAAATTGTGTAATAACATGTCAACTATGTAGCCCATTTCTGTAGACCAAAATCTTTTTACAACGTCATGCAATGCCTGTGGAAAAATGTAACAGGGCGTGTGAGAAAATAATAACAGTCTATGGACTTTCAGTGGTTCGAGAAGTAAATTTAAAATGGAATATCTTGTTAAGAAAGAATCTTTATAGGGAAATTCTTGGTAAAATATTAAATATCGTCGATGGAAACAAAATCGCTATGTTTGGAATGTTTCCGAGGATATAGAAAATCGATATTTTTATTTGTTTACCTTTTAAATCTAATATGTTTCGCAATCGTTTTAGTCGTATTCGGATTATGCAAGAAGTCAGTGCTATTATCGAGTAACAAAACCTCGTCGATCTATGCTATTATTAGATTGACCAAAAAATTGTTTTAAATTATGAGTTTAAATTAAACGAATGAGTTTATAACGATCGAGTAGAGCAATGAATAATTTTTTACACGGTTGCAAATAATGAATCCCAATCTCTGCTTCATATTGAAAAGTAAAAACTCACTCGCTTAATCATTATCCATTTTCCACATAAACAAGACAAATTTGTACGAAAAGATATAATGATAAAAATAGAATCTGTGACAAGCATATTTTTACTTGAAATTTGCATGAATTGCATAAGTCTCAAAAAAATTTCTCGCATATCGCGTATACGCGTATCGAAAAATAAAGATTTAGAATAATAGTCGGCAATTAAATTTTATTCATTTTTACGCGGGACAATTAGAACAAAGCTTTAACAATATTTAATAGAATCGCCTTTTTAAAAAGCCGTTAAACGTTATTTAAAACAGAATTTTCGTATTTTTTAAGTACTTTTTACAAAACTTAACGTTATTTATGAAGATTTACTGCATTATAGAAATGAAGGATATATTACATCATTCTCGTGTATTAATTATTTCTAAATCTGAAAAATATATATATTTGTTTTCAATGTACAAAGTAGCAGTATAGCTGACAATTTCAAGATAACGAATCTAGAAGAAAAAATATGTATTCAGGCTACATTTTTCATTTCGCATCTCGTTCGGCTGTAAAAAAAGAAAGACAGCCAAAGTTCATAGTATTTGTGCTGATATTATGCTGGAACTGCTAACCATGAGTCGCGGACTTATCAGTTGAAAGTTAAAAGGATATTTAAAGGTACTAAGGAGACTTTATTGGATGCATAAACATCCTGCTTTCAACTCGCGAATGCACGAAGTAAAAGGTTCAGAAGTATTTCGGAATACTAGAACTTCTTCGTAAATGTTTGCAATGAAAGCCATTGTAAATAGCCTGCAATTTCGAAAATGTAACTTCGAAGCTCGATTTTTACAGATAACCTAACATTGTTCGTAAGAAATTCAGGAGAAAACATTGCAGCGAGATTAAACGTGTATCTGACTTAATGCATCCGTTCATGGCATCATCGAGATAATCTTGCTGATTATTGAAATATCGTTCAATTGTTCAGAGAGGGGTTATCTAAACAACAGTTATAAATTACCATTCTCCATTCGTTAATTCCTTTAATCGTAATTAATACTTTTACCTATCGTGAAACTGTATAATACAATATAATCTTCCTATTTTCATTATCTTTCTCCATTTTTATTATATCAGAGGAAGAAGAAATGGAAAAAAACAAATTCCAATTCTCCACTTTTATGCTTTATCGAATTGTGTCAAGGACATCGAAATAAAACGATAAAAATAATATATAACAAGAAAAGAAGATCAGATATCTTGGTCCTAAATCGTATTCATTCCAGATCAACTGAATTAAGAAAAACAAAAAACAAAACAAGAGTGAAAGAAAGGAGCCTGTAAAGGAACAAAAGAACGGATCTTATTACAAAATTTACGCTTATTAACCCATTCACTGGCAGAAAAATTTAGAGCATTTTGCTTCAGGCGTGAAGATTTTATTTCATGCAATCTAATAATACTTAGGTTCATATAACATTTACCTTTTCTAATAATTACCAATTCAAACGATTATAAACTTATTCCGTGACAAATCGCGTGATATCTCGTAGTTAATTTTTAAATTAGAAAATTACAAAATCAAGATTCTATCGTTTGGAAAGATGCATGTAAATAGAAAAGCTGTCAAAAATCGGATACTTGTCGTCGCTTGTTGTCTCGGTCGAAGGAAAACGATACGTGGCACGGAAAGAAAAGAATTTCACGATGTTCTCACGTGGATAGGTGGTTCGTAAACAAACGAAAGAAGTGCATCGACACTGCCGGTATCGTGCTTCTACGTCTGTCCGTGCTTATCGTGACCGCTCGTTAATCCAATAACCTTTAATCGAGTTAACCGAGTTCTGGCTGGACAGGAAAATCATTTCAAGGTTCTGACTTATTGGCTCGATTGCAGACAGACGGCCTAGCCGCGTTCCGTCGTACAGGAAAGTGATATAACGTCGATGCAAATGCGAAAGGCAAACTCTACCCTTGCCGATTATGCGATGGTTTCTACGTCTCTGTTTCCGCGGCTCGTGAATCGCATTATGGAACGCGTTCAGGCCCGTACAGGCTTGTGGAAACGTCGGGGACCTCTAAACAGTCTGTCACGGAGTTGAGTCTCGGTTACCAGAGGATAATCGCGTTAATTGCTTGCAAATGATGGGTGTACGGTACTTTATCCGAGTTTTTGCATCACGGAAGTATCGGCAATCTCGGGTGTGGCGATGGAAAATATTCCACGTGTTTATTGTCTGCAAATATTACGTTGCTTCGTTTTCACAGGTATTTCGGTTTTACTGGAAATTTCTATGTGTTCGAACTTTAACCTTTGCAACACTGGGATCGAAATTTGACATTAAATACCGGAAAGGTATACCTTTTCTTCGATTATTATTAAGCGAATTAATTAATCTTCTTTGCGAGTCAAAATTTGATATTAAATACCGGGAAGGTATACTCTTTTTTCGATTATTATTAAGCGAATTGATTAATCGACTTTGCGAGATAAAAAGTAGCTTTGGGACCGAGGGTTGAAGAAGTTTTTTAAACGAGGTTAATGACTAAAATGTCTGTTCTCAGTTTCTGGTATCGTAGTTCAAAATTCTTTGACACGTCTTCTATTTCGAAGGATATTATTCTATTATTTGGTATATGATAGATTCTCTGCATGAACTGTTGTATGTGGAAAGCTATTCTGAGACTCAGAACGTGAGTACTACTTTCCAATTTCAGTGGTTCATATATATTAGATCATCCCATAAGTCGTGCTGTTCTTCAATTTAAAATTATATGTCTAATAAACTTTTAAATGTTAAGAAAAAATGTAGCCGTCCTTTCGTTCAAACAGAATCATGACATCTTAGTTATTATACCGGTTTATCGCCTTATGTTTATAAAAGGCGACGAAAAATATAAATAACGCCGCGGAATGAACTTATGGGATGATGTAACGTATAAAGTAGATTGAATATTATTTATAAGCTATTATAAATCATACTGAAACGCAAATTTATTACTTTTGCAATTCAAATTCATTTAAAAAGATACATTTATATGTGGCAAAAAAGAAAATAAATTATACATTAATTTTTTCTATTGAAAAAAAAAAGAGAAAAAAGTATAGTAACGTTACATATGTCTTGTGTTAAAATCCTACTGCTTTAGTTACTATGTTTGTAAGCCTCTATTTAACTATTAGGTAACATAATACAGTGTTAGGACTTCTGAAATCAAATTAGCTCGTACATTGTAACGCGGAAATAGGTATAATAGTACTCTGTAGCAAAAGTAATTACTCGAAGTTGCACTCGTGTACTCGATCGGCTATGTAAGTTATCCTATAATTTGCTTTTTCCTTTTTCACTCGTAAAATCTCTCGTATTTCACGAATTACGAGCCGTATTTTAATTAAACCGGGTTTGCAATCGTGTGACGCGATTGCTTGGTCACTGAGAGGCGATTTAACGAGAATCGACTGATTTATGGGGATCGGTGGTTTCAGTGACTCTATTCGAGTACATATGGAGTTTAAGCTTCCGAGATAATCCCTTTGAATAGAATGATGCAACTTTTTCGGTTCGTGATGCTAGGTCTTGCATATGGCAGCTAATTGTAATTCAAATAATACGAGGATCACGAGTTGCATACGTGACAGAGATTATTATTATCGTGAATTTTAGTTTTAGATGTTCAAAGGGCACAGCGAACTTTTCAAGTTTCATGTTATATATATATAGTATAAGTTTCACTTTCAACTTGTCTTGGGAATATTTGTGCGTTGTATAAAGTAGTTTTTAATTTTTTAATCAATCTTAAGTTACTTTTGACATTGGAACCTGTAATAACATAGTAATAACGAAGTTAGCAGCATAAAATGTATCAAAAATTGAAGGTATAGATAAATTATTATATTATCTTCTTCATAACACTGTAATAAAATTCTAGCCCAATATACATGTACAGCTAAGAAATTATCATTCATTTTCAATTGTACAATTATATATTCGATGCATAAAATGAAAACACAATTACCGGTTTACGCGAGTAATTGCATGTCCAGCAGGCAACATTCTCTAAAAATATTCCTTTTTAATGTCGTCCAGGGATCCAAAGTTAATAACGTAATACCACGGCACAAAAGTTCAAGGACAGCTGCTCGAAGTATAATATAGCGGATCCATTAAATCCCGGAAAATCGATAAGCTCGTAACACTTTACAGGATAATGTTACGTCGTTATTCAATCCTTATTTCTATAAACGCAAGTTAACCCACAAAGGAATTAACGTTATCATAACTCGTTAAAAACTATCAATTTGCAATTTTATAATCAATCCATCGAAATTACAAATTTTAATTTCAAAACATCGGATTCTTCCTGATACAGGAACGCTTGTCTCCTTGTTTTCGTTATGCTTTTATTTTTGGCATAATCTCGTTTATAATCGTACTGTCAGAGTCACGTGTTAATATATTAACTTAACACATTGTTGAGCGGCTGTTTTTCTCAGAGTTTATCTCATGTCACTGGTTATTTCTTCGGAATTAGATGTGGAAGTGAAGTTTCCTTTTTGTAACAAACTGGACACAACTTGACTTGGGTTTTATTTAACTAAATATTAGCTAACCGAAACAAAAGCGCAGATCAATGTGTTAAATGATCTGTTAAAAAACCAACATTTCCACCAATCTAATATTGTCAATGCGTAAACGGAATATCGCGAAAGATATGAAACAGCTGTAAAATGGTAATTTGATTGTAAAATGTCTGCGACCAAGGAAATAGAATAACGCGTAATTCCTTGAACCGCATTCAGTGACGTTCTAGTAACATCGTAAATCAATGCGGCAAGTCCCATTGTCCGTTGGAAAATATTCCATTAGCTTTTTTCCCCCCGTCTATTCTCGTCATGGATCGATGGCGAGGCATTATATGTAACGCACCTGTTGGCCGAGGAATTACGTATGTCACAAAATACGGTAACACGACGTCGAAACAGGTATAATCGAATAAACTTGCCGGGATTTTACGCTGTTTCCATCGGAGCTGTCCGTCCGAGAACGATGCACGCGTTTCGACAGTGTAATTATTTAGTCTGCGGTTTAGTGCGAAATTGCTTCTCTTTAAATTCCCACGAAAGACTTTTACTTTGTTCGTCCGATTCGGGCTATCGAGTCTGTCCGATGTATTTCTGTCGATACGTTACGAATATCCGATTCGTTAGAGAGGTCTGCGATGTTTCTCACAATCAATATCAAATTCCACCGTGCGCTTCGCGAGGCTAGGGAAGAATGATTTATTACCAGATTTATCACTGTGTATATTGAACTATGAAAACCAAATTTACAAAGAATGGAAAATGTAATATATAGAAGTATGTAGGAATACGTGTAATAAACCTGCGATTGTTTAATATTTAACTTATTATGTCTTGTATCGTATCAAATTTCTGATATATTTCGGATACATTCGAGTAAGGAATTTTACCAGATGTTTCTAAAATAATAATCGATAGTCGATAATTAATAACCCTTTATTTCAATTCTGTTATCAGCAGTTCACAACGCTTTTAATTGTTTTATGTGAAATTTACTTAGATTAAAAATTAATTAATTTTTATTTGCATTATTGTTGTATTTGTAAAAGGAACTCCTGAGATAAAAATTAATGCCGAGTTACACTGCAAAAAGGTTAATAGATTATAATTTAATACTGCGAATGTTTTCTATATATTAATCGTTACATAATCTTTATCAGGAAAGGAATTTATAACAAAAAGATTCTTACAATTTTACATCGCACGATATTCATATAACATTTTAAACAATGGACCATTCTTTAGCACTAGCATATGTAAGATATCATATATGTCATATCAACGTCCATACATTGACAGCCAATAGATTACCGTGAATTTTTCTGCAAAATTATTCCTATATTTAATTATAGGGAGATAACGATTATCTCGTCTTCTTAATTCTTTTATGTTTCCCTACGCCCACCTTGCTTGATCACTGAATCGAAGAACATTTTTCTTCCCTAATGGAACTTTTATCCCAGCTAATTATCATGGGTCACCGGTGACCCATGTCACATGGGACTTGTTAGTCTTTCTCATATAGGGTGAACATGGTATCGCGTATAAAAGTTGTATAATTTCGAAGGGGTAGTTTAACACAAAGAAAAAACTTTCTTTGCAACCGGAGACGTTTAGGAGGTTCAAAGGTTAACTTCGCTTTTTTTCTAAATGGCACTTCGAGTTTTTTTATAACACCGTTTGAAAGAGTTGCGGATTTTTATGAAAAATCCACCGATAATTATCGTACCGTGATTTTACACTTAACCTGATTTTTTCTTCGTTCATCGAATACTTTCTCTTCGATTTCACGATTTCTTCCAGAATTAGTTTAACAGACGCGTATTCGATTCTTATTTCATCGACACAGGTTACATATCTCTCTTTTTTTACACGAAGATTACGAAGAAAAACAACAAATCTATTTATTATTTATTTTTAAAAGATATATAAAGCACTATACAAAATTCATATTTTCTGGATTATAATAGGGATTTTCTCGATAGTTATTTATAGTAATAATACAATTTCTTTTCTGCTCTATTTGTTGTTATTTCTAGTTCCATATATGCTTAGAATCACACGAGTCAGGTTCAGAGTTT
>NIJG01000161.1:8393142-8410084 GCA_002201625.1 Euglossa dilemma
GCAACCCATCCGTCAAATTGACGGGTCGCGTAAATCTAGTGTTAAATATCATTCTTCAATCGGAAAATTCAAGTAACTTCGGCATAGATCGTCTCCAATTGGACAGCCTATATTATTGACTCACAGAATTTCGTAATCTTTCCATAAACAGCGAATTCCTTCGTGCAATATCATCTTTCAATTGGCCAATCTTGCATTGAAAATGATATTCGTGACACGCATCCTCTAACTTCAACATAGACGAAGACGGTCAGTCCGTTTCGACCAGGACACCGGTTATAATTAAATCGCAGAATTTCGTAATGCATTCCATCAAACGCGAATTCCTTGGTGCAATGTCATTTTTCATAAACAAATACGCAATTGCAATTATGAAAGCCGTGTTACGCGGTTAATGCATTCGCGCTAACACGGTGTCGCAACTTTGTAACACGATTGGGAAACGCGCACTTGCAGGCGGAATAAAAAGTGGCAGGCATCCGGGAAGCGTTGAAAGCTTCTTCCTTTTTATTTTCGACGGCTGGGGTAATGTATCATTAGAATCGTTGAATTTGAATAGACCAGAGGAAGTCCACGGAGAATGGAAATGCGTCTGCCGCAGTTTCACTTGGTCGTTTCGGTTCTTCCCATTCTTTTCTCTCTTTGTACGCTTCTACCACGTGTAATTACATTTTTCTCCTCTACTCGGCTGCGTCTGTGCTCGTGAGAGTGTATATTCAAACGAGGAGGATCCTGGATTTTAATGACAATGTGCGATTTTGAAAAAGTACGAGAATTGGCAAGCTTTCGGTTGGAATTGACAGATTTCAAAGACCTGGTACACTTTACGGTACTCTGCTTAATTTATTTCTTTTTTTTGTTGGACGATGAATGACTGGAAATTGAAGTTTTAATACTTCGAATATCTTTACCTCGGTTTCATCTGTGCTCGTCAGAGTGTATATTCAAACGAGGAGGATCCTGGATTTTAATAACAATGTGCGATTTTGAAAAAGTACGAGAATTGGCAAGCTTTCGGTTGGAATTGACAGATTTCAAAGACCTGGTACACTTTACGGTACTCTGCTTAATTTATTTCTTTTTTTTGTTGGACGATGAATGACTGGAAATTGAAGTTTTAATACTTCGAATATCTTTACCTCGGTTTCATCTGTGCTCGTCAGAGTGTATATTCAAACGAGGAGGATCCTGGATTTTAATAACAATGTGCGATTTTGAAAAAGTACGAGAATTGGCAAGCTTTCGGTTGGAATTGACAGATTTCAAAGACCTGGTACACTTTACGGTACTCTGCTTAATTTATTTCTTTTTTTTGTTGGACGATGAATGACTGGAAATTGAAGTTTTAATACTTCGAATATCTTTACCTCGGTTTCATCTGTGCTCGTCAGAGTGTATATTCAAACGAGGAGGATCCTGGATTTTAATAACAATGTGCGATTTTGAAAAAGTACGAGAATTGGCAAGCTTTCGGTTAGAATTGACAGATTTCAAAGACCTGGTACACTTTACGGTACTCTGCTTAATTTATTTCTTTTTTTTTTTGTTGAACGATGAATGACTGGAAATTGAAGTTTTAATACTTCGATTATCTTTACCTCGGTTTAATGTAAAAAGTGTTCGGTTTATATAGTTATTTTTCTGTTGAAAATTTCAATTTTCAGTTTAAATGAAATTATGCACTTTATATTTGTTATATCTTTTGCATTGTTTTCTTAATACCGTGTATAATACCTCTGTAGCCTTTCATTAGAACAGCGAACAATGCAGTAATGGAACATTCTAAACTCGCAGTAGCTAGGTATTTTACGACTGTCCTTCATCCACGCAATTGAATTACTGGTTCCAATTAAGATCGACAGGAATGGAAACTTACCTACATCTTATACCATAGTATAATTAATAAATGGCGAAGTAGCTTCGACAGAGGTATATTTTGTAATAAAGATAATAGAGCATCCGATGTTAGAGTTACAAGGCGAGGTTGGAGTCGACTAATTTTTCAGGATAGGTGTAGGCGTGTTTGCAAGGAAAAGAGAACGTTTGACGGAAAAACGTGGAATAGAAATTTATATAGGATTAGAAAGCCATTGCGAGATGTGATTTGTACTCGTTGTATCATTTATAAGTGTCATCTACTTTCTTCAACATAGTGGTTGCTTTGCTTAAAAACATCCAGCAAAATATCTGAAAAATATCCTATTTCATTTACAATTAAAATCCCCGTTTTTATACTTTGCTAGAGCATCGTATGAAATATGTGAAAAATATTCTTCTCTATTCGTGACTAAAATTCTAAAGACGTCAAATGAAATATTTGAAAAATCTTCTACGCCATTTATAGTTCAGAAAAATATATAAAAATTCTCAAAACGTTGCTCTTACAATTCACCGTTCATAATCTAGACAATTGCATAAATATTCTCACGACGTCTCTCTCATAATTCCATGTACCATGCGACAAATATCTTGCAAATTTTCTATTCCAATCGTAATTCAAAAAATTACGTCAAAATTCTCATTTCCTAGCGTTACAATCTACCGAAGTATCCTATAAAATATTCCGTCTCATTCGTTATACAATTCAAGAAGAAGAATTATATTCGAATTCTCGAAACATCGTTCTCACAATTTACCAAAAAATCGAATAGTCCTAAATCAAAATTCACGGAACGCGACTCTTAAGATTTATCCGATAAAATACTCCAAAGCCGTTCCATCCATAACTCAAACGACAAGCCAGAATTCTCGAAACGTCACTTTTACAATCTACCGAGACATCGGACGAAACATCTGAGAAATCTAGTTATTTCTCAAATATTTCCCGGTGAAAAGCAGAAAACCTTGGTCGAGAATTCCGCGGGATGTTCCCTGGCCGATCGCGGCGCCATCTTGGTTACCCGAGAGATTTGGTCGCGGCCACGCGTTGTTCTTCAGGAAGTTCCACTCGTTAATATTCAACGCTCGACTTACGCGAACATCTCCGTCTTTTTTCCTCCTCCTACTCTCTATCCTCTCTCCTTTATTTTCTCTCGCTTCTTTAATCAACGTCGACGTAGGAAAAGCTCCGGCTCTCTCGTCGGCCGTGGAATGCGACATTCGTCTGGCTGAATGTTAATCGCGGAAAACGAGCATTTCCACGAAATAGTTCGTCGAGATCGTTAGGATTGTTTCGGCGAACTGGGTCGAAACTTAACGAACCGTGAAAATATCGCGGACGTTTTTCGAAGCGGGGGTTAGTCGGGTTTCCAGGCTAATTCCGGAGAAGTGCAACGTTGCGTGGATATCGGAAGGTAATTAACGCGTGTTTTCAGATACTCGAATTATCGTTTTATCGGGGAAAAGCGTATTTTGCCTCTTGTCCAGAAGGGAAATTATGGAATTATTTTTAAATCACCGGTTGAACGTTCCATTCGTTATACAGCTGTCGGAAAAACGCACGATACACAGTTCTTGCGGTATCAGCGTTGATTAAGGTTGAAAAATATTTTCACTCGAATTTAACACGACGTAAGTATGTTTCTAGGCTAATGTATTATTATTACACTCTTATAACTACGAGACTGGTTCACTGCTGTTTCTAATAAAAATAATAGCAAGAAGTTTTCCGTTTTCTCTTAATTACTTTACTGCTTTCGTCGCGTTGAAAATATACGAGAAAAAATATACATAACGCAAAATTTTCTCGAAGAATTAAAAATGCGAAAATTCGATCTGCGTGTTAGTTAAGGAAATATTTCAAAATATTAAGACCTGTGCCTCAGTTCATACATATTTAAGAGTTCATTGATTTCAACGAAGCAGGAACCAAATGATACTCTAGAAAAGCATGTAATTACGAATCAAATGTTAATAACATGCCACAAATTAAATATTAATAACATCGTTATTCGTTGACTGACGTTCATTAGCCATCGAAGGTTGATGCTTAAAACGTTTCCGATGTTGCTCGTTATTTCAAGCCAGCGAACTGCCGAGGAATAAATGACCTCGTCCAACTCGTCCCACGAATATGAATTATTACCGATAATTTTCATTTTCGAAGTTTACGCAAATCTCAATTAAAATATAAAAAATTACATTAATACCAGACGAAAAATATGTAATAGAAAATTAAGAGAAATACCTGTATTTTCAAGATAAAGATGTTCCATCGAAATTTCTTTCAGTATCGTTTACACAATTTTCTGATAAGAAATTTGAGTCAGTAGATATAAATTATGGAGAATAGGATCCTGGTGTACGTTTTCATAGCGCGACAGTTGGTGCATAAGGTAATAAATATGGCGCGTGGTGCCATGGCAGGAACCTTGAAATTAACAACATCACCCCTTGAAACCGACTGAGTAAACAATCCTTGGCCAAGTATCCTATTGTATTTCAATGATTATCCTTGGTACTGTAATGGATAAATCGATCCTGCATAACTTCAACGGCATTTCCGTCGTAAAAGCGGAAGTAATAAATATTGCAAAGTGCTGAATGTCGGTCACCCTGAAAACGCTCTGCTCAATTGATTTTATAGATAACCTCTTCGTCCGTAGAATGCAGAAGACGCTTTTCATATCGTCCGATACTTTTATGGAGAAACAGATAACTGTGTAAAATTTAATCGATTTAACCTACGTCACACGTGTGTCCATTATAATCTAAAATGGTAGCAGGCTTTTATATACAGGGTGTCAGAACGTAAGCGTCATTGATAAAAATTTATCAATCGTTTTTAATTAATTCAAGATTCTTCAAATTTCAAGGCTCGATGACGTTGATAATCAAATTTTTAATTCTACCTTTCTTTTTCTTCTCACTTTCATTCGGAGATTATATTTATATAGTTTATTCCGTGATTAAATATTTTTTATACTTCTATTTTCCTTTTCGAACTTCAAAATATTGCAGGTTTCTGTATACAGAGAATCAGAACGAAAAATTTATCAATCGTTTTTAATTAATTCAGGATTCTTCGAATTTCAAGGCTCGATAACGTTGATAATCGAATTTTTAATTTTACCTTCCTTTTTCTTCTCACTTTTATTCGGAGATTATATTTATATAGTTTATTCGGTGATTAAATATTTTTTATACTTCTGTTTTCCTTTTCAAACTTCAAAATATAACAGGTTTCTATATACAAAGTATCAGAACGTAAGCGTCATTGATAAAAATTTATCAACCGTTTTTAATTGATACAAGATTCTTCTCATTCTTCAGTATTCTTCTGTTTTCCTTTTCTACCTTCAAAATCCTTGAAATCTCAGTTAACTCATTTGCATCATCGCTCTGAAAGGAGTCTTCCAAGACTTTCAATGAAATTAAATATAACAAACGAACTCTTACTTATATTTAATCCAGAAAATACACATATATTAAAACACCATCGTTCTATTTGATGCTATAGTATAAATATTTATTCTTTTACATAGTTGTGTGATACATAAATTTAATATAGAGAAGCAACAGATATTGAGTGCGGATTATTCCGCTTAACACGTTCACGCCGTCGCGGGTCACCGGTGGTACGCATTCGATTATGCTATTACATACTGAAAATTAAAATACTGAAAATTTCGATCGCTACGCGACAAGGTCAAAGTTGAAAAATTGCGACCTTTCTCTTCCTTTTTTTTTTTAATCGATTTCCTCAAAAACTGAGGGTGATAGACAAAAATTGATTTCAGATTCGGTTTTAGCTCGTCGAGATCGTGAATTCGAGCGCCGCTTAACAGAAAAAACTCTGAATATCGGCGCCTAACCGAAACCTAACCAGCGACGTGAAAGCGCAACAGTCTTCGAGCCTAATGCATCCCATCTTCGATCCTCGACTCGGATCATCCTAATCGAACGATTGTAAACCCGAGTGGAAGGAAATTTGACTGGATGGTGAATAATTCGTAACGGTTCGTCGAACGAACGAGTTTCGCGAATGGCCAGTCCTGTTATTTCTCGAACGACGTTGTCAAGACCTGGCCTGATCGATTAACGTCACTGGCAGGCAATTCGACATCTCGGATACCAGCTCTAACCGGCTTCACTTAAGGAACAGCATCGGACAGAGACCGTGGGGTATTTCGTACCGAGCACACGTGCACCCGACAATTGTTTGTAACACTGTTGAAGTGAAGCAACCACGTTGTCACGGGCTCTACTCGTCGTGGACTCGGCGAAGCTGCGAGAACGTTCGTTCCCGCGAAGAATGCCCGGTAACGACTTCGTGTTTACGGCATTGATTACGCGACGCGGTGTACGACACGGAGTTTTATTTATGATTCGAGGTCTGCCGAGATAGCATGCACGGTACTCGCTGTGATTCACTCGACATCGTCGCGACACCGATGAAGATGTGGGACACGATCTCTGGGTCTGGAGGAAAGTCCAATTGGTTACTCTTTTCCATCAACCTTCTCCTTCTTTCTCGAATCGTTGTCTACGATTCTACTATTAACGCGAGATCGATAATTTATACGCATCATCATGTAGAAGCTTAGGGTTGTTTCTGATATTTCTCATGTGTAGAGAGTAAAATTGCTTCCAACTCTTTCGAATTCGCTGCCAAGTATACTCGTAAAATTTTTAACAAAAATTCTACTTTATTTAAAAAATGTGATATGGTATTTTAAATGTTTGATTTAAACATTAATCAACTTCATCGTGTATTATAACGAAATTTTCTAGTAACGTAATCGTATATATTATGTATCTTCATTTTTATATGTTTTTATGATACGATCTTTGATAAAAGATTTGTGTATTTATCTTGAAGTAATAAAACTTAGATAAACAGAAATGACAAAGCCGTCGTACAACTCTGTATTTCCTTCGGTTCCTTCTAACTCTTCTAACTCTGTATTTTTGAAATTTTTCTGTTACGATTTTGGTACTAATAGATCTGTAGGTGAATTATATGCTCCTCGAGTGTTTGCTTTGAATTTACTCGCATTTTGTTACGTTATTCGTGATGTTCTTCTGTGTTTAAACTTGCATTGGAATGATCGATTCCTTTTCACGATTTCAGGAAGGAAGATTCTTCAAATGTTTATGAAAAACTTCTGCCGGATGATGTAATCTGTTTTGATGTCGCTCACGTTCGAATTATGTTTAAATATTACATCAGCATAAACGCAGTAATTGCTGAAGAATATCCAGTTAAATTATACACTCGTCTCTTCCCGAGTATCCGTGTTTATAATGTGAAACGATATCTGCTGCTCTATGTGATAAAGGGTAGACACTTGATAAATTAATGAGTAAAACAAGACAAAAAATTTATCGTTTCACTCGCTGCAGAATGATTTAGAATACGTTAATTAGCAGAGAAAAAAAACTGGTAACATACTTAATAAATGATAATTAAGAATAGCATGCTCCACGAAAGAAATTCAATTTCCATTGGAATATGAATTAAAAATAACATAATCGAAGAAGAACAGAAAATTCGAAATTACATCGAGCAATTACGGATATAATCTTGTTTTAAATTAAAAAAAAAAAAATAAATAATAACCGTGTTACATTAATTATATATTAACGTAACAAGTGCAAATACAATTATAGAGAAATTTAAAAACGATAAATTTGGAAATATAGAACGCTGGAAATGTTGAAATAAATCCGAGTGTAATTATAAAAATATAAATTCAAATTTAGAAATAACAGGAGCGTGATAATTATTCTTTTTAATCGGAACTTAATCCGAGTCAAAGAACAAACCGTCGAGATAACAATGAAGTAATAATTAAAATTAATCGAAGAAAGAATAAATTCGATAAAAAATTTCAATAAATATAAAATTTACCTTTGACGCGTTCCTGCATATATTAATGCTTCACGCAATACGCGCATTGATAATGGCCAACATCGAAAGTGACGTGCCTCGTTAAATAAGTTAACAAACCTTGCACAAAGGCACAGACGAGCGTTCACGTCACGAGTCACGAGACTATCGCCATCCACGTGATATTATCGTATGTTAATACGAATCGTGAATAATTACATCACGTTATCTTAAGACTATCGTGAGCAACGAAATTTATTTGCATTCTATGCTTGAATAGCAAGCATGTGATATTTGCGTTAGAGTTACGCAGACCCTGGTGTATAAGCTTGTTCAATAAGTTATGGTTCATCGAAAACTCGTTGAAATGCCAGTCCTTTCTAATCGAGTCTGCCTAAGAGGACTCATGATCAAAGGAATCCTTAAAAATCCTTTTTTTTATTTCTTTTACTTTTTTTTCATTAATTCTTAATATTTTTCTCCGAGTGATTTTTAGTAATTTCGTAACTCGAAATCTCTGTGTCGGATAAATTTATTTTTTACTGAGTTTAATAATATCCTAACAATTCCTCTGATTATCTTTTTCTCATTTTTTTTCTGAAGCCTGTTAGGTAGTGACGCATATGTTAACCTCTTCTATTTATATATCTAAATTATATAATAGATAACTCTATTTTTGTTAATGTTTTCCCGTTTTGGTCGTTCGATATTCAGAAATATATAAATTCAATCTTAATTTTGATCTATCTAAAATATCGTCCCAANGCATTTAAAATATGCATAGAAATTATAAAGATGTTAATATATACAATTCATAAAGACTGTTACTGAGTTTAATAATATCCTAACAATTCCTCTGATTATCTTTTTCTCATTTTTTTTCTGAAGCCTGTTAGGTAGTGACGCATATGTTAACCTCTTCTATTTATATATCTAAATTATATAATAGATAACTCTATTTTTGTTAATGTTTTCCCGTTTTGGTCGTTCGATATTCAGAAATATATAAATTCAATCTTAATTTTGAACTATCTAAAATATCGTCCCAATATTTCAATATCCCATAAGCGTCACATAACCTACAAATAACCATATATATTCATCTTTAAAATCGCAGATATAAATCGGTATGTACCAACCTGAGGAACAAATCCGATTACTTTATCGCAGGCCACCGTGAAATAAATAACAAAATAAACAGCGATGAATCATCCAATCGTCTTTCGAAATCTTCATTTACACCGCGTTAAAGCTCTGAAATGATCCGAGCGAGCTCTCATCGAATCATCGCGCAAACACTGCACGATTGCCACTCTCGTTTCGTCCCAGGGATTATCAATTGTTACGAAAGCCACGTTGTGCAAATAGCATCTTCGTCACATAACCTCTCGGTTCGACGCGAATTGTCGCTTTTGCGGTACACTGCGCGATTTCTCAAATTCGCGAGTAGCCGTTCTGTTCAATTATCAGGAATAATTCGCGATTGACGTCAACGACACGTGCGCGTGAAAAATTTCGATGCCGTTTAATTCCTGCCGCGAGCCGTGCGTTTTGTTTGGACAACTGTTCGTTGCCGGTGAATGACAACAGCGCCATCAGCGACCAGATACGGGAACTAATTATCCCCTATGGAGAACAAGACAGGTGTTGCTCGTGTTCGAAAATTGCTTTATTTGCGATACAATTATGGACGATGGTATATTTGTTCCGCGTGGAATAAACAAGCATGGAATAGAGAACAGGCTGAATATCGAAGATGTTCTCGGTACTCGCCGGGAGCAAAGGGAGTTATTAAGAACGTGTACGTAATTCTTTTTTTTGAATTCGATGAAGCGTTACACGAGAACCATGAGGTTATGGTATTTGAATAACTGGTTATATTACACGGAGTTACAATTAAATAAGTGGCGTGGTCTGCATGGATTTTGTTCCCTTATTCGTATCGCTGTTTCATCGACTATTATCGGTTATTATTTTATTATTGGCCGTACCAAAAGGGTAAAGACTTATTCTCCACTCGCGAACGCATCGTCGACTACAATCTCCTCTTCGCAATTCTTCATTCGCGTCACAAATTCATCCAATCTGTCTAACCTTTCAACTTCTACTTTACTACAATTGCGAAACGCAAAAATACACTCGCAGCGCAAATTCCATTCACATGTAGAATCGTACATAGGAGAAGACACAGATAACGATTAGAACGTAATATCGTCGTTAATACATTCGAAATTTCTCAGAACGTTCTCATCTGTTACTATCTCCCGTGAAAGTCCCGTCTTTCTCGGAAATTATCGCAAAACGATTATTCAATGCATTCGAAACAATGTACTTTGATATTATGACTCGGGTACTTTCAACTTTCAACAGATTTTTAAAATAGCATGCTTCGGTGTAAGAATTTCAAGAAATTCGAGCGATTCACTCGATCACTTTCGATTCGTTATTAAAATTGTACTCTTTGACTGTGAAGTTTTAAAAAATGGAAGAACACGATGCAAAGCCTAGTTAATTGCTTTTGTTTGCGAATGACTCATATTTAAGTCATGAATAATTGATTCGCCTGCATTACGAACGGACCTAAAGGTTTGCTGGTACCGCGCCTCTCGCGGATAATGTTTGCGTTATTCCAGAAATTTGCATAAGTCAGTAACCCAGAGTTAGCGTGACGCAAGCGTTTCTGAAACAATTATCAATTAATTGCTCGAACGCGTAGTACGTGGTTGACTTGTTTGTTATTATTATTATACTGCAGGCTTGTTCAGATAGTCGTGCTTATTTTTAAACGGGGAATTGGTATTACGAAAGAAGACCGATTTATTCCTTCGATTCGACTATTATACGTCGTTATCGGCGTAGTTACGTTATTGCTGGTTAATTTAGGCGGAGATAGATAATTTGCTTTCTTTTATCTTTTTTTCTCTTCGGCTCTTTTCCTTTTTGCGTAATGTAAGATTCTTTTCTGGAAGAAATAGAGCGTCTCTGTTGGGTAAAGCAAGGTGCTTTAGCCGGATGTTGCGAGATATTAACAAGTGGAGAGAAATCTTGTCTATTTCCTAAGTGATATTTTTCTTTTTCTTTATTTTTTTCTATCATCAAGTGTTCGTGATTGTTTTGCTGGATGGTTTAAATACTTTTTTTTTGTCAATTGAAAAATTTTTATTTGTTGTTTTTAATACTAGTTTCGAAGGGATAGAAAAACAAGATTCAATAGGGACATAAATAATTTTGATTTAATATGATAAGGAATGATTTATCGCCATTGCATTTTGCGGTACTATTTTATAGTAAAATAATTGACTAATTAAATAATAATTAAATAATTGAATAATTTTAAAATGTTGACATTTTTGGGTATGTCGCCAATTTTTCTACCGCTTTGACAAACTTGAGATTATATTTTTAACAGTGTTTTCTTCTGTTTTTTTTTATCGTGGTAAGATTGTGTATTTTATCCGAGATATATTTGAATATGTCAATGATTTTTTGAGCGAAATCTATCCTCAGGTTTCCTAAATGGTAATTTTTCCGTACTTTAGTAGAACTGCTGAAACGTTCAAGTTGTTCACGAGATATGAATTTATTTTAATTATCGTACGATGGAACTAACGTGGATATTATTCTCATCGTTATGTTCTGAATAATATGCGTGATATTGCAAAATTATTAGCTAAATAATAAAAAGAAAGAGACAAAGGACTTTCTTAATTAAGATTATATAACATATCAAAATTGAGCTTTTTCTGTTTTAAAGAAAACGTCGAAATTACTTTTCAGTCAATCTGATGTATTTAAAGATTAACAGGAAAAATCGTACAGTCAAATCAAGTGACGAAATTTTAATAAATAATCGTTAATTCGAGCCATGCTATATTTAACGTTAAACTGACGTCTTCGTCGAGTTAGCAAACAAGTACCACTTATCCATACTTTGCTCTAAATTGACACGAAATTGTCGGATTTACCTGTGCAGAAAGCAACACGTGTTAAACCATGAGTCCACGTGCGGGATTTTCGCGACAAGTTTCCCATCGTGTCTGAAATATCTGTATTGCCAATTGAGCGTACACGTGCGACTGTTTCTTAGCATCCAGCCACCCACGTGTGACCGAGTCAATCGAGGATAAAGGCGGATACACACTTGGATTAGATTTTCTAAAGTTGAACGATTCTATTTGCAAACACGTGTGGAAACTAGTAGTAAATTGCTGGAAATATTGGGTTGTTCGGAAAGTCATTTCGTTAAAATAGAATTAGGTCCTCTGTTGAGAAAAAACAAAATTACTTTCCGAACAACCTAATAATAATGATTCAAGTACCTCGATACTATTTATAAACTTTGATCGTCTAATTTCACGATTTTGCAATATATACTTTGATCTTTCAGTTCTTCCTCTAGTTTCGTCAACAATTTTTCATTTCTCTTTTTTAACCCTTTGTACTCGATGGTTTTTTCCGACACAGAAAAATAGTAATTCGGAGATCTTCTACCATAAACTTAACGATATTTTTAAAATAGTAAAACAGATATTCTATGGAAATAAAGATATGGAATTATTTTATCTCGACGTCCCACTTATCGGTAGCAAATTTTAAATTTGATACATCAATTAACATCGATCTTTAGAATTTGATCCAATGGTGACTGAGAGTCGCAAAGGGTTAATTTATTCCTGTAGTTACGATCGGTTCTCATAGGAAAATTACGAATAGATGTTTAACGCTAGATTTACGGGACCCGTCAATTTGACGGATGAGTTGCTTCAATTATACGATATTAACAGATTTAATTAACTTAAATCAAGTCTGTTAATATTGCGATTGTTTTCAACTTAAACTCATCGTTTGTTTTTTAAAGAAAATATGTGGTTTTCTTTACCCAAAATCTGACGGGTATCCGTAGAAAAAGGTATACAAAAAACACCCGTAAACCTAGTGTTAAACCCGCAGAAAATTTGTCTTATCTTCGGTTACATCGAGTAACCAGATTATTCAGCTGAGATGAAAACATCCCTGTTTGTATCGATCATAACGACCTAAACAGAGGGGCCTGTTCGAGTCCGTTGAAATCTCCGGAGGGTTGTCGTTTAGAAAGGCAAAATCCCGACGCGTGGTGATTGGAGGCTCGGCTGCTGGTCTGCCAGGGCAAACTTTTAACCTTTTCTAAGACGCGACAGCGTTGGGACGCCTCGATGCGTGGAATTTCTGCCGGGAGAGTGTCGCGTAGGTGAAAAAGTCACGAATTCCGAGAACGTCGATGGGGAAAGCTCATTCATGCCTGTGCTATTCTTGGCTAGCATCCGAGAAATATGTTTCACACGGCTGGTTAGAAGGTCTAGGTGTACGTTCGTGGTCTATGGTTGGACCACTATATGGTATAATTCGAGGCGTAGGCATGCCAAAAGTTTCAGGAATATTTCAGGAAAGTATGGGTTCCCTTTGCGTCAATCGAGGGGTGCTTAAAACTAATGGGCTGCCGAATATCGAAAGCTGATATTTTTGTAATATTTTAAAATGCAATTGACGTTGCATCGTGTCATAATTCGATCCGTGGGCTATCGGATGTGAGATATTTTAATCGGGGACCAAAAATAAGTAGCACAATCATCGTGCAATTCAAAGGAAAATGCAGTGACCAAAAAATTCGTATCCGTTTTAAGAACGAATAATTATTTACAATGGTGATTAAAATTCTGTTTAATTATGTATAGCAATTATTACAGATGATAAAAGCGGTACTTTTGGCCATTGTTAATTTTTATTATTACCATATAAAATTAATTAATAAGGATATAAATGTTTCTAGAAAAGGAATAAAATAGGAAATATCGTGTTTTGATATTTCTATTATAACGTAACTGTAACCGACGTAAAATGATGGATATACGTAATCAAAATCAGTTTCAAACATCTATAACGAATACCGGTAATAAAGGAGTATATATGTAATTATTATACTATAATTTTCGTTCATTTTAGTTATAACAATTACGATCTCTGATTATAATACAATGACTGGCGTGTGCAATCTTTGTAATGTCTAGCATCATGGCTCGTTTCACTTGACTTATTTCCTGGTTATAGTTGCTTCCTTCAAATCGTCATGCAGAACGCACACAAACTTTACTATATCATTTTATACATTCCTTTCTTTTATATTCTTCTTGTTAGATATTATTGTTACATTATCACCATTGTTACATTTATTTTCCTGTTTCGTCTCTTTTGCGCCTCTTCCGTTTAAATCGTGCTTTCTGTTATTCGTGAAAAATGAATCGAAGAACATGTAAATATTATCGAATAGCAAATACCACGTGTGGTGTTACGATTAACACACGGTGTTAAAATAAGGAAGATTTATCGAAAATTAATAATAACACGATTGCTTCAGTCAGCAGAGTCGTTATACCGTATATATTGGGTTATTCGGAAAGTAATTTCGTTATTTCGAATTCGAAAATTTGTCGAATTCAATCATTCATGATCACGTGAAACGTCTTGGCTTAAAAATCGTGTTTCATATTCACCAAAAATACGAAATGATTTTCCGAATAACCCAATACTAACATCAACCCTCGCATCGTCCATCTTAGTTTCGTGGAACCCTTCAACTTATCATTTTTTGCCAAAGCAAAATAGATCCAGATGCAGATTAACACCATTCAAGTATCTTACATACGTGTAATTAAAATTACGATAAGTAAAACAAAATAATCGCTGAAAATGTACAAATTTTCACAAAGCTCTGAAACACGCAAAGCTCGTAAAAGGAATCACGCGGTGTCGCATAGGATTACCTCGAGCAAATCATTCAGCTCGAAAGCACCTATACGCGAGTATCTACTTATCTATTAACATATGTACATGAAAACGTTACACGACATTAACATTGTGCCACTGTTCCTGCCGTATCAATGGATACTTTCTCGCAAACTGAACAGGCCTACGTTTGTCCGAGCACGCCCACGACTCCGTTGGGATTGTTCATTGCTGGACTGCTACCTATCAGAGATATGTGAATCAGTGGAAAGCAATCCACAGCTTTTGGCTTATGCTCTTTTATATCGACTAACCAACGATGCACCAGAATTTCCATTTTATCCGATTACCTCAAACTCGACTCGTCATCCCACGTGCATAGATCACCTATAACGAGCTGACGATTCATAAATAAAGTGACCGTTTATTTTTGGGATTCAAGTTTAGCAGATTGTATCATCCCGCTTTTCGTGTAGTCACTCCTCCATTTCATTCGAACGAAAATTCGATTTCGTCGGATGTATCGGATTTCGAATTATTCCAGAGTTTAGACTTTACTTAAACTTTTTTCTGCGAATCTTTTTCATAGATTAATACGTCGTTGGATTATATCATCCATCATCCGTTCAGGACAATTAGGATGGTTGGATAGAAATGAGATAAACGTGGTCGTGCTCGATAATTAGAAGGTTATTAAAATTAAACAAGTAAACTTACGGATTAAAGTTAAAATTAAAATAGAGATTGGTAAAAGGATGATAATGACAAAAATTGAAATTAAATAGCTAGATATAAGAATGAAAATCGGATAATTAAAAATGATAATTAAAATAATCTCGGTTGATAATTTTAATTATCATCGATATAATGTAATCTCGTTCGATAGTATCGAATCTTTTTACTATTAATAACCTGCATGTCTGATATAATAAAAATCTCTCGAGTTAATTATCTCTAACGAAGTATTGTTTTCGTCGATATCCTTTGCAGCTTTCGATCGCTGCTTTAAGCTAGAATATTCGCGTTGTTGGATTTTCTATTGCAATTGCCATTTGCTTCCATGCAATTCTTATCTAATTCGCGGCAAACATATTCAATGAGAATGTAGATCAGGAAATTAGAAGAGTCAACAGTGCAACGGGTGACGCGCCGCTTTCCTGCGACTCCTGCAAACAATTTTGACAAATTTGTGGTGTACATTTTGCAGAATGTTCTCGCACAAATACAACATTCTGAATGAATAAACGTGTCTCTGTTAATCTGACGCTAATTATTGCATTGTACGGGAGGCCGTCAGATGACTTGATACTTAACAATTAAGACTGTAGACTCTCTGTGAATTGCGCGAAGCCAGATCGTATCTAGACCCCAAGTCAGGCATAAAAGAACAGAAAGGAAATTCTTTCTTAATAATGTTATTTAATGAACACGATTTGAGCATGTCAGAGGATGACTCTTTGTCTGTAATTAAGAACCACGGGATTGTCTGGAACTTTCTAAAATAAAAGATGTAAAAGTCATCGTAAAAGTCTCCAGAGCACTCTGACCTTATCTGCTTCCTCTTCGTCAGGTACAGTTTGTTAAATAAGAAATTCGAGCGTACAATTATTACTTAATCGTGTCATTTCGCTTACATAATATTAAGCGAACTATTGAGCAATCAAAACATTGAGGCTTCTTGATACTAAGTCTTCTCTTCTCCGTTAGGAGTTTTGCTCTAACGTTTCGCTAATGCAATAGCTCACCTCGTTAGTAGCCACGTGCCGCACTGATAACCTATAGATCAATGTTATTGTAATTAATACACTCGTCATACATTTCTTCGTCTCTTTTCCTTTCTAACTGTCGGTATTAAAAGTTATATCCGCACGATTTTATTTAAAATCGTAGAAATAGCGCGCAATTTTTATCGAAGTAATCGGTATTCTAGGTCTCAAAAGGAAATTCGTATATATCAAAGAAAGAGTCTTTTGCCAAGAATAATATGCATCGACGTAGCAGTCTGCAGGAATAAATATATTTATTTATTATTCGATGAGATTGCAGATCAACGTTGTTTCTGCGATCGACATCCTTACGTTACTTGAGACTTTCAAATGCAAAAGTAAGAGGCACTGACGTTGCATTCTGCACTTTCTCGTTCTTTCATAGCCTTTAGTATTGTCCCAACCTTTTCGGGCCTGCGGTCTATCGCTCTGCATTCCCAGAATTTTCAGCCTGCTCAAAAATTGCTTTGAAACTCACTTTTCCTGGAAACGCGCCACCGTGAGAACCGATATTTCTAGTGCTATATTCGAAATTTTGTCACTTCTTATTATTAGATATCCTCTACTCGAATCCTGTTTAATATCTTTAAATTTGAAAGTTGCTGCTCGATTAATCATTTATTAATCGTCACTAATAAAAAAAAAA
>NIJG01000161.1:8410093-8426899 GCA_002201625.1 Euglossa dilemma
ATCAAGGGGTTACCTCGATTAATGTCTCGAATAAAAAATGCTTCGATGAAAAATTCGCTATTTTATACGAGATAATAATTCTGCGTTACATTTTTAATTTTCTAAAATTCCTTCTCGATATAAAGAAATAAATTTCCATATCGTTTTACTTTATAAATATATTTTGCAATATGTTTCTCTGTAATACGTAATATTGATTTAGCGGATTAAAAAAAAAAACGGGGAAAAAATTGGCACTCGAAGCGGCAGGCTGGTTTGAAAATGCATCGAATTC
Organism: Euglossa dilemma; assembly: GCA_002201625.1. Taxonomy (NCBI): domain Eukaryota; kingdom Metazoa; phylum Arthropoda; class Insecta; order Hymenoptera; family Apidae; genus Euglossa; species Euglossa dilemma. Next base: position 8,410,368 of record NIJG01000161.1, read on the forward strand.
TCAATATTTACAATGCAAGCTAAAATTAATATTTGCACTGGAAACAGTGCCAGTGCAAAATATAAACAATGTCAGTCTCGTCTTTGTAACGAGCAGACTTTTGCGTTTTGTATCTTTTCCTCCTGCGTGTTCGGACAGAGAAATCAATTCTTAATCGATTCTTCGTGAAACGTCGATACATCGCGTATGCATATACGTGGAAAAATCGCCGAACGACAGTTGTGTACGAAAGTTTCGCCAGAGGTCAGCAGCGATAAATAATTTTATTTGAGAAAATGTTGGACCGAACGACACGAGTGAAAATTAACCGATGCGAACGTTTTAAACCACGTGTTCCCTTTCCTTTGTTCGTCGGTTCAGAGACGGGAAGCATAAAGACGACAGGAAATCGATAGATAACCGATAGCGCACCGTCGAACTGAGAATCTCTGTCGCGTCTAATCTGCAAAGGTGGCTTGACGTATGCCCGCTTATGAATGCAACACCGAGGGCGGTGACATTTTAACGTTAAAGATAAACCCACGCGTTTCTTTTTTTCCGCATAATTTGGCGGGGTGTGTACACACGTGACAGCCGCCTTTCGTTTCCTGCGGTTCTTACATCCCGCTGTGCGAGAGACGACTCGATATTCGGTTGCATAGTTCCCCTACGAAACACGGTGTACAAGCGCGCTTTCGTACGGTTAAGGTTAGTTTCTCGCCGTTGCACTTAGTCGGGCGTACGGAGGAAACGAAATTTTCAAAGTTTAACAGGAGCAAAGTGTGTCGGTGTTTTTGTACGATCGACTAAACTCGAGGACCAGTAAAATTTCTACGTCTTGTGCGTGAGTATAGAGTCTCTAAAATCCAACCGTGATAAGATTCGTTATCGTACTAACTGTTGGTTATTTATTTATCAACATGTGCCAGTACACGCCGGCGCTACGCGCGGAGAATCCCTGCCCCTGTGTTGCTCGACACAGAGGCAGGCTTAAGCACACACATACGCACACATAGTCGCTGTTAGTTGCGCAGATGGGGTTTTCTGCCTCGGCTTTCCTCCATCCCCACCATTGGCGATTGCCACGCTGCCCAACCCACACCGCGGTTATAAAAGGCCCCCACTCGGCCGCTGGTACCTTCAGTCAGACTCGAAACGTTGTAGCGGTTTGTTTTCTTGGATAACCTGTTCGAAGCTTCGCACGAAGTTTACTAAACCGTTTATTCGTCGAAGTTCGAGATTTCGTATCCCTGAGCATCGTTTCAAAGTTCGATAACGAAGTGAAAGACAGTGCGTACATACGTTGTACTTCGTCTGCCGTCCAGTTTTCGAAGATTTCTGCGAAATGTAAGTTAAACAGCTTATACATTTTGTTATGCGCGCGCGAGTCCGCGTTACAAGCGTCGCTTCTGTGTCCAGTTGTGTCGGTTAAAACCAGTGTGCATGAAAATCCCTGTGTACAAAAGATTCGAGCCGATGCTCGATTCGATGAAACGTGAACGTTTAAGTGCCTCTGAATGCGACGTTTGTAACGTGAAGCGTGGATTCTTCGTACTTCGTCTTCTTCGCTCTCTTTGCATTGGAACGTCGTGCTCGATCATGCTTTCACCATGCCGCCTTCCTTTTGAGAAAGCACGCCGAGCGGCAAGATTTTCTTTTCATGTCGAACGTGTTCGTGATATTCGTTTGCACGGAAAGCAGCAGAGTTTCGCTTTCAAAAGTAACAGTACAGTAAGAAGAGGGTGTCTTGTATGTTTTCACGGGGGGCAGAAGCGACACACATGCATAGAAAGCGAAGAAACGAACGTAGCGTGGGAATCAATACTCTCGACGACGAGCCGCGTGACTAACTTCAGATTGGTTCTTCCTTCTGACGCCCAACGGTCGTGCATCGACCGAACTTGTGGCCGTTTGGTGTCGACGATCCAAGGCATCGTTCGTGTGGAAACTTTTTCGAACCTAATAGCATCGAAGTTTCGATATCGGAGCATCGGAATTTCAGAATCTCGCGTTAACGAGAAAATAAACGAGAAATTCGAGCGTTTAACGATCCGTAAATTGTACGCGCCTCGGAATCGAGTTTTTGTCCGTAACGTTGGTAACGTCCCGAGAGTTTGAAATGTTTGCGTTGCGTGTTTCGGTCGACGAACGGGCACACGGGTGAGTGGTTAATTTTGCGAAGACATCGTCGATGGACGACGAACGAGGTCATACCTCGATGCTACTTGCTTCGTTTGTTTGTGTAAAGGCTCGCTGGAAACCCGTTACGCCAGTCGTGCGACGGCGAATTCCAGAGGTGGAATTTTAATTTCTCAATCCTGTTAACGCTTCGTTGCATTCCTGCCCGTTTCGTTCGTGCGTGTCGCTTGCAAACATTTTGTCGGTCGTCTTATAAACGCGAAATGCGGTAATATCGCAAGGATTAACCTCGCGTTTAACGATGTATATCAATAATGCTTCTAAAAAATACTCCCTGTCGAATTTTACGTTTTAAACGTTTATTATTCTAGCTAAATGTAAATTACGTTATAAGTACGGAAAGATTTCTCAATTAATTCAACGAAAAGGTAATTAAACTCGCGTTTCGGATTTATTAGTATCATTGGAGGTAATTTTTGCTCGTTACTTCTGCTCTACTTTGAATTTATAGAGGTCGCGTCGTCGAATTTCTTGCCTCGTATATTTCACGACACAATTAAGCATACTCTTTTCACTTTGATAAATCTTCGCCGAGGCTGTAATTTGCATTTCGTCCATTTCTCGCAAGAAGCCGCGACGCGTTTTCGTACCGATTTCTTTTACCCGGGGAAACTTTCGATTCCTTATGCAGCCTATATCTTTAATTCCCTCGCCGTATTTAGCGTCGTTAACTGGAAAAGGAAAAATCATGTTCCGCTATCGCCGCGTGCAATGCTCGAATATTATGCAACCGAAGGTCCTTGCAATGTCGCTACTTTACCGCGATTCGTTGCAATTATATAAAGTCATCGGAACGTAGCTCGCATTATTTTCTTGTCATGCAATGGACGTTACGTTTAAATCATTGTTTATATACAACTATTCCTTCGTCGTCTACTCTAATCCAAAACATATTTCTCAATTTTATCCAACTTTAACCGACGTTTCGATAACGACTTTTCCGATATCAATTTCGATATTAAAAAATATAACACAACTCGCGTCGGTATAGTAATACAAAACAGTACAAGTGAAGTTACAGCTAATTTCAATCGTAAATATTATTATTAAATCAACTTTTAAGTTCAACTTAAGACCGTTTTCGCGCAATGCACCATAATATTGTTTAAAAATATTTTCCTCTGTCAGCGACACGCGAACGGTAACACAGTTTTCCGCCGTTTTGTATTTGCTGCGTATTTGCAAACAGGAAACGGCAAAATGAAGGTAAATGGAATTTTGCGTATTTCCGTTCCGCAGTTGCGACGACCTGATTCCGCGTTCGCTCTGTAGCCACGCATCCGCGTGGGAGTTTAGCCAGAATAGTCGACGAGGTCGATCGATATCTCGAATTCAGCCTTCTTCCCCTTGCATCTCGAGAGACTGTCACGACCTCGAGGGTTGTTGGCCTCGTTTCAACCCCTCGGGGAAACGCTAACGTACAGGGTGTCCGGAGACAAGTGCTGTTCGAAATAAGGCACGAATTACTCGCATTAGCAGATAATGGCCCCGCGGCCATTTTTCTATTTCTCTTTCGAATAAACGTGATATACGAGTTACCGTTGATTTATACAGAGTAAGCGAACCCTTTGCGCTCGAAGAATTTTCTCGAAGCTTTTCTCAATTTTAATAGTAAAATATTAAAACACGTATAGTTATTTCTAATATATTTATCGTTTCGTCTTCGTTATTTAGGTTATGGCATTAAAACAAATGGCGACTGACAGTCGCCACTGGAGTGCAAAGGGTTAACACTTTAACAGACACGCCGAAATCACATGTTTCGCCACGGGTTTATGCACAGCTAGATGCATGATTTGTTTTAACGTTATTTTACTAAATTTTCAATCGTTTAATCGGGCACTTTTTATTTCGAAGTGTCTTCTAATTAGCGGCTATATTCAAAATGCACTAACTATCGCTTTTCATTCAATTTTTACAATTCTAACAAGTTCAAATGGTCATCAATGGCGTAGAAGAAACCATGGCAGTCAAAGTGTTAAGATGGTTTAGATTAATTTCACCTTTCTTCTTTTCGTTTGAATAATTAATCCATTGCACTCGAAGAAGTTTTTCTTATTTTATGCGAACATATGCAAAGGAAATGATACGTTTGCGTTTGGAATTATTTTATTTCGATATTTCGGGTCTAGTTATTTTCAATATAGTTATTGTCGCTTATTCTTGTTTAAGTTATGGTATTATTTTTGTTTAAAAGATTGGTCAAAGTTTACAAGCGAGTTGCATACCTATTTTATTTATCTATATTTCCCTTTATATCGTTTATTTATTTTGTTTCGATTATATTTATATTTCATATAGATGATCGATAGGTTAAGTAATATTTTGTTAAATACCCAAACAACGCAGTTAGTATTCTCGTAGTACGTAATAGTAACATGACGTAAGGTGATGCAATCGCATGTTAGCATGAATAAAAAAACCGATGAACAGTTCTTTGACCGCTGCTGTCTTTGATTAGTACATGTCGATCAAGTTCCTTCAAAACTATCTGTTATATAAGATAAAATTATCTTGATGATCCCAGGAAATAGAATTAACTCGTAGCTAGGATTAAATCGTGTCGAGGAATTTTATTTTCAACAATTTTTTACATTCAATTGGTTTCCAAATCATTTTTCACAAGGAACGATAAAAATATCGATTCTAATTTCATATCTCGTAATTTATTGCGATTTTTCACGGAATAAGTTAGGAATTATTAAAAAAAAGTAAATACCATTTTAGCACTATATCTGAAACTAAATATTGTTAGAATCTTTAAAATAAAATCTTCACACTTGAAGCAAAACGCTCTAAATTTTCCTAGCAACGAATGGGTTAAGTAGAGTGAGTAAAATAAATTACACAAAAGTTACAAAGTAGTTCCATTGTTTTCTAACGGAGTGTTATCGATTCAAACGGTAGATATCTCGTAGTTGATTGCGAGTTTTCACGGAATAAGTTAAGAATTATCAGAAAAAATAAATACCATTAATGCTATATCACAAATTAAATATTATTATATTCTTTGAAATTCCTTTAAAATAAAATCTTCACGCCAAAAGCAAAACGCTCTAAATTTTCCTTACAGAAAATGTGTTAAGTAGAGTAAAATAAATTAGACAAAAGTTACAAAGTAGTTCCATGGATTTTTAACGGAGCGTTATCGATTCAAACGGTATTTTGCACGGAATTGTATCGGGACACCCTGTACATATCACTAGACAACGAGGGTGAAGAGCTCCTCACAGGTCACGCATTTAGGTTAGCCCTGTGCGCACTCCAGAGAGAAGTGGGAAGCAGCGTACTACGTAAAACACACATCCGCTTCCGCCTTTGGCATACGTGCTTCTATCGAAAATCGAAAAAATAGGGGGCAAAAGGAAAACAAATAAAAAAGATACAGATGAAACATTTCCAAGCAGAAATAATATTTAATACNATTATTATATTCTTTGAAATTCCTTTAAAATAAAATCTTCACGCCCAAAGCAAAACGCTCTAAATTTCCCTGACAGAGAATGGGTTAAGTAGAGTAAAATAAATTAGACAAAAGTTACAAAGTAGTTCCATGGATATTTAACGGAGCGTTATCGATTCAAACGGTATTTTGCACGGAATTGTATCGGGACACCCTGTACATATCACTAGACAACGAGGGTGAAGAGCTCCTCACAGGTCACGCATTTAGGTTAGCCCTGTGCGCACTCCAGAGAGAAGTGGGAAGCAGCGTACTACGTAAAACACACATCCGCTTCCGCCTTTGGCATACGTGCTTCTATCGAAAATCGAAAAAATAGGGGGCAAAAGGAAAACAAATAAAAAAGATACAGATGAAACATTTCCAAGCAGAAATAATATTTAATACGTGATTTAATATACAACGAAGTTATATATGCACGCACAATCTTTCAAACAAGGAAATACTTATACTTTTTTTTTTTTATGTTGTGATCTAATAGGATAATTTTTTATCTTAGAGATCAATTAATTTCTGGTATCATAAATTACTCTGATTAGAAACCAGATAGTTCCTAGGTTTTAATTATTTATAAAATTCTTTCTTTTTTAGATAAATGTAATTATGCGGTATATAAAAAACTAAGACTTGGACAATTTTACGAAGTAGCTCGTACTTAGTAGACACCAGGGCTATACTACAGACAAACGTTCTACTTTTAAACGCGAGCACGCATTGCGTGGACTTAAAATACATTGGAATTGGAGATGAATGCGAATTCGGATTGCTTAATATAAATACGTACTGTCTCCTGCATAAAGGTTACGTATAAATATCGCTTACTTTCAAATGTCAATCAAATTCCATATTGTATCGCTTTGTAAAGCACATTAAATAAGTACTTATCATTAAATACAAAATGTGTACCGTTAAATTTCAATCGATCGAAGAAAGAGTTAAAAAAATTGATTTCAACTTTTCTATACGAGTTACATTTTTTTTTTAAATATGCATCCTTTTTTTAAGTTAGTCGAATTAAAAAGCCAAGAGAAACCGAGCATGATAACGAGTAATTAGCATGATATCGATTTCCTATCAGAAATTTAATTGGTCTGAATCCTTGAACAAATCTGGTTAGTCTAATTTATTACGAGTTCCTCAAGGGCATGAATATTTAAAATATCGATTATTCCTCTGTATGCCAAGCACTTTCCATTAAAACGATCAAACTCTACCAGTGTCTCATGAATAAAAATAAGGCACGAAAATGGAAAACTGGTTAATTTTCCATTTCAAATTTAACCGCAGCTTTCTCAGTCGACGTTACGAATGAAAATTTGTCATATATATACTACCAATCGTTACCGATCTTCAAAATACGTTGCAACTCAATTCTCGAGATCCTAGAGAAATATCACCAGATCCAAAGCTGTCTAGATATAACTAGACTTCTAAAACTAGGCTTCCTTAGCTCTCAAATAATTCGATCTAATTCCCTGTCCTTTGTATCTATCCTCAGAATTACGCGAATTGAAATTACAACGATCAATAGCAAGTTTAAAATAATACAAGACACGAAAAGAAAGAAGACAAAGTACGAGAAAGGTCAAAGGTAGTCATATCTAGGTACGAAGTACCTTGTCTAAGATCAACCTTTAGCATGTAACTAAATATACCATACACCAGGTATATATCGCAGTAATAACTGAAGTGGAATGATGAAGATAAATCGGTATATACAGCTATATTATATCCGGAATAAAAATCAATATGAATTTTGTGTCCCTCCATGGCAAACTCTAACGAGGCTCGATCAATACTAACTCACGTCCCAGTTGTAGCGTCCAATTATACTTCGAATTCGTTAATTCGAACAGAAGAGACTATTTAATAAATATTTTAAAAAACCGTGTAGTTGTATCGCAGTTTTAACCCTTTGCACTCGGCTGTCCCCTCTCAGGGGATATTAAAGTTTATTAGTGATTAAGAATAGTAATAAAAAAATCGAATAATAACTTATTCCAGCACAACATTTTTTAGAAATGTATGTTTCTTTGAGGTTTTTTCAGAAGAAATCAAGTCAAGATATAGTAAAATTACTAGGGTATATAAAAGAGAACACGACCATCCATATCTTCGACGAAAATTATTCCGAGTGCAAAGAGTTAAACGCGTTAGTTCGGATAGATGACCGGTAGAGGGTGGAAGGGAGTTGCAGTCGGTGTCCCATCTAAGTTACACATACCCAGCGACCTCAGGCCACTTCGGTAGCCGCATAGAGTCTCGCATACCCCTTTCTTAAGGCTCTCTTCTATTCTGGTACACCGATAGAATAAAAATACGGGATCACGTGGAGAGGTGACTCGGCTTCTAACCGTCTCGTGGGACGCTTGCCAGCGGTTCGCGAACCCGTTTCCCTTAAACTAACGGGCCGAAACAGGCGAAAGCACATCTCGAGCTAATCTTGGAGGCTCGTCACGTGAAGAGAGTAAAAGGCGGCGAAGTGGCCAGATTTTCACTCGCCACGACGTTCTGGCTTCGACGTCTACCTTTCCTCGTCGAATCGTTGGGAATTTATGGAAACTGCGCTTTGGAACGCGGTAAATTTACACGCGCATTGCCAAGCTTTCCAAGCCGAGTTTACGAGCGTCTGATGACCTTAGGTATTCGTGGGTAGCACATTGTTGCTAATTGAAAGGTTCCTCCGGGTTGTTTGGATTTTGAACAGCTTCGAACTGTCCGATCCAGAGTCGTGTGGTTTTTATTTGCAGGATATGTCGGGATAACGGAGAGATTGAAGCTTTAGTGCATTGGAAGTTTGTTGGTACAGTGGATCACAGAGGTGCTGTCTATTTGTGTCTAGTAGAAGTATTATGAAGTCAGCTGTTCAGCTGGTAGAATTTCTGCTGTTCGTATTTCAACGTTAATTGAAAAATATATGTTCGTACTCGTACTTTCTGGAAATTGTGATAACATCGAGGAGACTTTGGTAATTTAACCCTTTGCACTCGAAAGGTGCCTGCCAGTCACCATAACATTTTGAAGACTCATATTAATTAATACATAAAACTTAAGATAATATTAAAATATGAAAGGTATCGAAATCAAATAATTTTACGTGTTAATTATTTTACGATTCCTTACTTACCAGAGAAAAAAATAATGTCAATTTTATAGCAGAAAATTTGTGAATTTCTACTTTCCTCTACGCAAAAAAATCGTCGAGTGCAAAGGGTTAACCCTTTGCACTCGGAATTTATATTTCAATTTTGTTACTATCGGAAATAGGGCAGTTTGAATAAATAAAGGAAAAATAAATTCAATTAAATGTCAATTTTATTCGCGCCATCGTTGTGTGTTATAATTTTCATGTGAAACAGGGGCTCGTGAGATAAAAACTGATGTCGAGTCACACTCGACAGAGGAGTGCAAAGTGTTAAGATAACGTAACAATATGCGAGATATCGAAATCAAATAATTTTACGTGTTAATTATTATACGATTCTTTATTTCCCACTTTTCTGTTTTATAGCAGAAAATCTGTGAATGTTTACTCTTCTGTAGCCAAAAAATCTAAGAAAGTACACACTTCGATTTTTGATTTATAAATCAAAGATATTAATATCTCTGCGATCGTATTTTAAACGTTGCATACGTCCTCGAGGACTTTCTTTTTGCTTGATCGATTCCATACCTGCCAATTTACTTGACAGTCGTATCACTATGAACTTTATAAAAAGAGTTTCAAACTTTCCAACGTAATATAGCCATTTTACGTTCTTATTCAAAGAAATCCTACGTAGTATGTTATGACGCAAGTATAGATAGATCAGTCACCACGTCATTGTTCCATCGTGTAATTCTCTAGCTCTCCGATGCACCACCTTGAGGATCAACTACGTCACGATTCACGTTTCATTGAAAATTTCAGCCATGATTAAGTTTTCTGTATGAAACCGCCGCCATTGAAAATCGATTAGACTCCTGGACTAAATTAAATTCGAAACACGCTTCTGCTGCGTGCAACATTGTACGAGGGCTTCAGATAAGCTGAATGGAGGGATTGGATCAGATAAAATATCAATAAAATACTTTTCTTCGATATTTTCACATTCTATCTGTACATCGGACACAGCTGTCTTTAAAAATTAACTATGCCTCGAAGAGTTTAATTAAAAATTGAAATGCTCGGCTATTAGAAATTGAAACAAAGATTGTGGTTTTGGTATTCTTTATTCGACATACATATTTTCGTACTAAAAATTTTAAATTAGAAATTTTTCATTTAAAAAACTAGGTGAACGTCGAGTTATCGAAATATTAAACTATACAACGTGGGCTATGTTTCTTTTGTCCACGCCATGTTTGAACTTCTGGTCAGTCATTTGTGGCTGCACGTATGACTTCAATAGACCTTAATGCTGCTGCCTTCGCTAAAACTGCCTTCGAATCTTCATTTAGTTGATTTTCTAATGTAGAAATTAAAAATATTATTTTGATTCGATAATATGAAGAATAAAGAGAACGATAATATCAGAGCCATGAAACACGACGTATATAGAGAGGTCAGTCAGTGAATCGATTCAGATGTGCTCGCATATAGCTGAAAATGCTGCGCGTGTACAACTATAGAACGATGTTCGTTTTCTTCTTCGAAAGCAAAGTTAAAAATAATCCGTGTATTTTTAGAGTCGCCTATTTTTACGAGTGTATTACTAATGCTTTTAGAAACGATGGCGCAGGGACACGTGAGAATATCCCTTATTAGCGATCTCCTCGCTCTCTTTTCGTCAGCCTGCATTATCCTTTCACTTGGACTCGCAATCGTTCGATAGATCCGTAATTGCTTTTTTTCTCGTAAACGCGTAGTAATTTTATTTTTAATTGCCTACTCTATTGCCTCATTGCTCGCTGCGGTGTTACATAAAAAATTACCGTCTTCTGAAAATATTGTGCAACCTGAACACTTTTTTCTTAAGTTCAGAACACGATCGCATTTACTGAGTAACGTAGATAGAACCGTAGTTTGATTGCAGAAATTTAAAAATACATTTTCGTATTGGGATTTTGTGGAAAAGTATACGATTACGTATTGATCCAAGATTCAAATTCGAACACTTTCTTTTTTAAGTTTAGGATACGATCAAATTTACCGAGATACTTATTGCTGTGATGATAATATCGTAGATAGAACCGTAGTTTGATTGCAAAAATTTAAAAATATACTTTCGTATCGGGATTTTGTGGGAAAGTATACGATTACGTATTGATCCAAGATTCAAATTCGAACACTTTCTTTTTTAAGTTTAGGATACGATCGAATTTACCGCGATACCTATTGCTGTGATGATAATATCGTAGATAGAACCGTAGTTTGATTGCAAAAATTTAAAAATACATTTTCGTATCGGGATTTTGTGGGAAAGTATATATTTACATATTGGTCCATGGCATTCGTGGTAATTATGGACGTCTGCGTCCACTCGCATTAGCGAATTGCCTTTGGGTTCATTGGTCTCGTGGTGTATACACACTGGAATGATATTCGAAGAAATTAGGTCGCCAGCGGTAACGGGAACTGCATTTATTTTCAAGTCAGTGCAATTGCGCTGGTTACGCTTAGTTGTGTAAATGCAAATACACCTGAACCCCTCTTTTTTACCCCCTGCTGTGCGTTTTCTTTTTTCATCAAACGCGAAATTGCATTCCAGTTGCGTAAACATCTCGTCCTGCCTGCAATTACGTTTTACGGTATCGCGCCAATCACGTGGTAATCTCGCGAACAAATAAACGCTTTGTTCTCCGCTCGTTTTCCTTCGAAGACTATTAACGGAGTTTACGTTTAACTTCTGATCAGAAATTGCGTAAGTTTCGAATAAATTCCCTGAGCTTCCTAGTTTTCGTTTCATCCAACAGTGTTCCTTCGAGAGATATTTGCGCGTTAAATTTGACCAAAGAGATACAGATACCGAGTGATATAATTGAAAACGAAGGTAATTAAAAATGGTAATTTACATTCTTGCATTTTTACCCATATTTCTATTTTCGTTCTTTTTATTAATAACGTTAATCTCTATTCGCTCTGTTCTTCGTTCTCTCTAAATTAAGCTTCGTTCGAACAGTATTCCACTCGTGTCTACATCATAAATATAATCATCCTTTTCTAACGCCATAAAAACCTCAAGGTGAGAGTGTCTTCATTATACACATTAACGACTTTTACGACACTTTTACTCTTTTCTAACTCACAAAGTGTCTCCCATTTGCCTCGACTGTTGGTATACCATCTTCGATACCCATTACAGACGAGATATAAACGTCTTAACGGGTTCTAAAAGCGGTGCTTAATTTTCTATTGAAATAACAGAAGAATAGAACAACGATAGGATAATAAATCCTATACTTCCGAATAAATAAATCAATTTAATTCTAAAATATTTCTAATTACCATTCTCCATCGTTCTCGAAAATTAAACGATCAAAAATCCCCGTCAAAAAAGAAAAAAAAAGAAATAGAAACTAAACGATGAAGAAGAAGAAACGTAACAACGATACGAACCCATTGTGGCGCTCTTTTAAAGGTAGCATCGACCGTGCAATCGAAAGTTAAGAATGTACAAACAATTCGAGTGACTCAGTGCTCGTATTCATCCCGCGAATTCAATAAGAAAGCTTACTATTGCAAACACCGGTGACGTCAAAGAAAAATATTTATCAGCTCTTTCGAACGCAGCGTTCCTCGTTATTAAGCTGATTGGAAACGTATTATGAAATAAAACACGTTGCTCGGGGGTCTATCGAGCGAGTTTGGAATCGCGGAATTTACGTTCATGGTTGTTTACGTTAATTTTCATCTTACGAGGAAAATGTAGATTTCATTCGTGAAATTGGACTAATCGATGATGTCCGAGATTAATTGCACTGGATGAAACGATCGTTTACGTTAAATCATTTCCCCGGAAATTACTCCAACTCTTTTATGCATGTCGTGTCAACAATATCATTGAACGTACTTTTTTCGAATATCACATTAGTGACGCGACTGGAGTTTTTTCACCGCGACATCTGACTATCACCAGGGTATCACGTGCAAATCACACGCTTCACATATTGACGTAAATTGTCATTCACGAAAATTTATACGTAGTTTTCGAATGCTTCGAAATCCAAGTTGAAAAATACCGAGTGGAATAATCGTAGGATATTTCTCGACCGCGATGGTATCGTAAAGGACGATTTCCAAATGGATTAACATTTTATTTACAACGGTTTCTGCGCGCAACTCGGCAGTTTAAAGCGTTCGAAGAATTTCATCCGTCTTATCACGTGATAGCAATCGCAGAACTTCCAAGGTGTAACTCCTAATTGAATTACACGTTCAATCATGAGTGAACCACCGGCGGTGGGTCATCTGACAATTGCGCGTAACTAGAAGTGACTCACTTGTGAATACGCACTAAACATCTTCGATTTTGTTGAACAAACAACAGAATTCTCGGTAAGATAATAACGAAAAGGAAACATAATCGTAAAAGAATGTTCTTTGCTAGGATAAACGCGATATTTATTCCGTTTCAACGAGGAATAAAGAGTATAACGTCTATTTTTGTCTTGAAAAATTGCATCGTGCGTTTTAGGCGCGAAATTTGAAACACGGTGATCGTTGATCAGTCAAATTGCAGTTCTTTAAACGGATACAAGGATGAGAATGCTAACGTTACGTTCCAGAATGTATTATATTATTAGAGAAGGAATTCTTCAAGTTTTTATCTTACACGAAATGTCAACACTTGTTAAAATTGAAAAATGAACGCGTGAGACGTTATACGATCCATCACGTTGCAAGATACGTTATCCGTAGGTGCGAAGAGGTTAAATAAAAATGCTTCGTTTTTGTCTCAATGACATCGATCGTGACAAGTGTATCAATTTTTTCCCCTTGATTTATTTCTCTAAGAATATACATCAAGGCTCCTTCGTAGCTGTTTGATAATGAAATCCTCTACGTTACTGCCAATGTCTGAACGATGAAATCCTTGACATTCCCCCACGACCTTGTATCGACACTGGAATCTCGTTTTATAATTATTACCGTTACGATCTGCCTCCTACACCGATCTTTTTCTCATGCTAAACGATTTTCAACACGGAACAGCCTGAAAATAAAGTGATACAACGTTAATGATCGATTTCACGAATTTAAAAGAAGCACACAGATCGTATCGAATTATTTTTACAGTTTGCACCTTATTTTCTCTTCTGTTATTACCATTTTCATATTCGCATAGTTGCTTATTAACGAAATCTATTATCGACGTGTAAATCAAGGTGATTGCTGGTTTTCACGGTTTAATTATTCCTATTGAAGAGATTGGTCGATGGTTGTTTCTTGATAAAATAAATTAACAATGTAAATGGGAGACGATGAGGATCCGAATTATTCTTCGCTTATTTCTATTACAACTCAAAAACTCATAGATCTCAACTACAATGTGACACTAACTCTTCTCTCGACTGTTCTTATTCTTTTTTATTTGTTTTCCAGCATACACACGCTTTTCGGATAAAAAATAGTGCCAAAGGTTAAGACAAATGTAATCGTTCTGTTTAGCTCTCTTCGCAAAGAATTGAAAGCGGTATTACGATGGTTGGTTTTCTCTTTCCTTTCTTTTTTTTCAAAACGTTTGATTGCATTGACGATCGACTACTGAATACTGCTTTAAAACTAAACAGGCCTTCGTTCTTACACTCTTCTTTAAACCTTTCATTTTATCTCCTTTGGTGGTCCAGATACTTCAGACACTCAGGACCCATCCCTAAACTTTCTATCGTAAACGTTACCTACATTCGTCCTGAGTCCCACCACTCTTGACATTCGTTCAAAGCTGTTCTCGTTCCATTTCTACATACATAATTTGGACAAAAAATAAATGCGTCACGCCAAACCAATATCACGTGTTAAATACGGTCACACGCTGTAATTTATTCGTTGTGAATAATAATTCAACATTAAATGTATCGCATTATGCGAAAATTATTACGACGCTATGGACAAAGTGTGTTAACGTAAGAAAATAACTTTGCCAGATAACCCTACGTAGAATTCAGAGCAAAATATCTACGTTCATCGAATTTCTTACATTTTCGCAAGAAAGTAACGTCTAATTGCATAACAAACGATGCAAACGACATATAGAATCGTGAAGCACGCGTTATTCTGCATCGTTTACCCGTGTTCCATTCACGAAGAAATTGTCATAGAAAGAAAGCGTGTCCGTAAAACATTGCACAATCTGTTACGCCTGTGGAAACTAGGATTGGTCAAAATAAAGGATTCAGAGCGTGTGCAGCGTTCGTTCGGCTTTCTTTTCTCGCGGGGAAAGTAAAAGTGCTCGTTCGGTGCCAAGGTGAGAGATCCACGGTGAAACTTATCGCGGATGTCCTTCGGAATTCGCGTGTGCCACATACGTTGCGTTCGTTTGCCGGCTCGGAGACCTTTCCTTCGCTTGCCAGGGGGATTTCCAACGAGTGTTACAGCCTTCCTTATCTCGATTCTCTCGGAGATTCCTCTTTCTTACGTCCTCGATTCCCCGGCCATGGTAATTAACCAGACCTCTCCTCTCTGTTGCAGTTGTAACTCATCAAAACAACAACATGTCTGTGACCACGTCTGTACAACCAGCTACCGAGAGTCTTTCTCGCCATGGGTAAGTTGCTTTCCATTTTCCTCCGTCGTGTTTGCTAATAAAGATGATCGCGGAAAGAGTAAGAGATAACAGATCGGATAGAACGGTTTTGTTTACTCTCTTATATACAGGATATAATCAGGAATCAGGAAAGAAAACACGAGGTGTAGAGCTTCTGTGGTTTCCTTTGCGAATAATGGATTAAAGTTAGTTTCTTCGAAATTTTTGTCCACAAGGCAGGAATTTAAAGGCTGAAAAAGAGCAAGGATATTAAAATTTTAGGAGAGACTAATTTCTTCCTAGCGAGTCGCGAAGTATCAATAAATACGCGATGTGGAGCACAAGTTTTACGTCATAAGCCTCCATTTTAAGTACGAATCTCGTATCCCGTGGAAACCGATAGGTCTTCGAAACTTGTGGCCTCGTTTATCCAATCGATCCACTTTTACCCTTGCCAATTTGTTGTCACCAGGACTAATAAATGGTGCTTGTAACACGCCCAATGATGCACGCGTTATTATTTTCTCTGCTATCAAAAGTGCGTTTTATTTCGCAGCGAAAAAAGCGACGCGATATTTCAAACCTCGTTGAGATTCTTATTTATGCAGATTTTGAGCGAAAAACAAATACGAGTCAGAATTTTGAACGATTTGCTACGTCTAGCTTCGATTAGACTAACCTATATACACTGTGTGTAGAAAATAGATATGAAAACGATCGTTTATGTGAGATATCGATATCGCCTGTCGAATATGAAGTTTCAAGAACATTTTGAACTCGTGGAATGAACAATAGGAACGGTAGACATTCGACACCTAGATAATTCTGCCTTGACGATCTTAACCTCGGTAAATTTCACACTTTCGATACCGATTTGTAAAATAATAACGTGTAATTGAAAATGTAACGCGTGTACACTTGCAAGGAGACTTGCAAGGCCTTCGAGTCACCGATTTAGTCTAGATTTTGCAAGATAGTAGATTTAATTCCCCTGATAGCGAAGATATACGGTTATAGAGACCACTACTCGATAATTCTTTAGATATTTGCAACTAAAGATTCATCATTGATTTAATTTAACATTCCTACTTTTAAGTGTGATATTAACCGGAAACTTATTCTCATCATATCTAGAATTGCAAGTTTTTAAGTGTCAGACTTTAAATGCTACAACGAATAATATTAAAGTCACTATCTATTTCAGAAGTAATATAATTTACAATACA
>NIJG01000161.1:8427288-8444264 GCA_002201625.1 Euglossa dilemma
TGTCGCGAGTGTGTCGCGAGTGTCGTCTCGTAATTATTAATTTTCTTTCAAATTATGATCACATAACGATTTAATAGAGCAACAACGAATTAACGTTTAGGTTCAACTCGTAAGAAGATGAATGATCTTTCTTTCAATGCTGTTTTGAAAAAAGTTATTTAACAATAGCCTCTGTAATCGTATTATTTTCACCATCAGGTGAGCTGAATCTACCATCCTGTAAAATTGAAACTAAATCGATGACCCCAAGGACTTGCAGTCTCAATGTTACTCTGACGTTATGCTGTAGGGAATAGAAACAGAAAGGAGAGAATCATGTAAATCAGTTTGCGGAATTATTATTAGAGATGTGATTATTCGTAGAAATCGCGTGGTTTTTGCATAATACAAGCACGTGGCGGCAGCGTCTGCGGCCATTACGCCATTCTGCGGAGAAACTGCGAAGGACGAATCGAACAGAGGGAACTGTCGGGCATCTGGTAATAGACACCAGATTCGAACCTATACCATTGTTCTGTCACGTTTTATTTAGAGCCTCGGCACACAAAGCCTTGCATAGTTTCGCGCAAAACCGCCGGTAAAGTTTGTTCCTAGGATACCTGGAAGTACAATAGGTCTTTGGCTATTTATACGAATCGACGGTCACAGGGAAGAAAGAAAAAGCAAGAATGGAAAATTCAGGTTTATAAATAATATCTCGTGTTCGGGAAAAAGGAAAGATCAAGATTATTGCTTCGGAACAGGAAAAATTCTTTTGAAGGAGGAAACGGATTTTAAATTTACATATATCCTTCTTGGAATCATTGTAACGTTTTACCTTTACATTTCTATGAATGAACAAGCATCGGTAACTGTTTAAGGTTATTCCCAGGTTTTCAACGAGTCGTTGAGTAATCATAATGTTTTTTCGAATTTTTTGTTTCGATTTTGTTATTAATAGTCCTTGACGATTTTAAATCTTTCATTCGGAATTTAGCTCGACTGAAAAATAGAGTAATTTAAATAAATAAAAGAAGAAAGAAATTCGGTTAAGTGTCATTTTTTTATGTTATTGTTATGCTTTGTAATTTTCAAATTTTACCTTTGCAGTTAATATATTAATTGCAATTAATATATCAAGTTTAACACTTTTGGGGTGAATGTGATAATACACATGGAAATATTTTTATTTTTTGGAGCGAAAAATAATTTTAGCATTCTCGTCGATGTTGTACGTATCTTTTAATTCAGAAAATTTCCCTTTATTTTTCATTATTTTGTATAAACTCGACTTCGTTTTTCGTCCACAAAGGATTGAGATAAGATAACAATATGCGATTCTTTACCTCTCGGAAAACTAACGTCAGTTTTATAACAGAAAATCCGTGAATTTCTACTCTTTTGTAGGAAAAAAAATAAAAACGTCGATTGCAAAGGATTAAGAATTTATTCCAGCTTGAAAAACGTTGTTTTGCTTTCTGATAATGTAAACAAAAGAGAATAGTATATTCGAGTAGACGATGGTAACGTTTGTTTTCATAAAAGGAAGAGATTTTCAGATTTGGCGAGTCGCCTTTTTAATTAACAGATGAAAAGATTTTCGGACTTATTTCCTCGTCTAAAGTACCGATTTAAACGCGAACTGTTGGAATTGCGAAAGAACTGCAGAGTTATTGACGGATTATTCGAGTGTACCGAGTATGCAGGGAGAGAAACCTCGACCGAGATTCGAACCCGGATCTCTTTTGCTCGCGGGGCGACCACTCTTTAAAGCAACAATTAAATTATTTGGGTCGTCGGTGAATTCTTGACTTTTTAGGCCTCGCGTTGGAAATTATGAATACTCGGGTGCAATTGCACCGTGATAGATCGAGGAACAAGTCGCGGATAGCAAATTACTTGCAAACTTTTCGCGGTCTACGTAATTATTAGCTGTATCTTGAAAATTGTTATATCGGTATATCCTTTCGTCGATGTTATAGCTTTTCTTTTATTTTACGGTTTCCTATTTCTTGTTAAAGTAAACTGTCCAGCGCCGTCGTAAATTTCCTTAAAGGGCAACCATAACTCCTCGATCTGGAACATTTCCTTTACCAATTTCAAAGAACCAATCGTTAACGCGATCAAATCGAGGACAGTTTGTGTGACCGTTGTATTCTTAAAAAGAAAGAACAACGTCTGTAGAAATTGGAATTATACCAAAATGGAAATGAAGCAAAAGTTATCGCATTAAATCATTTCGAATCGGCGAAATCGAGGAACAGAGAATACAACATCCGTTTAAAGGAAGAAAGAAAGAAATTTAGTACTTCGTTATAATATAAAATCTTTAATGACTCAATCAGGATCCCGATTAATTAAACACACGCGCAGCGTAGCTCGCTTAACTTTAATTAATTCTTATCAGATAGTTGCGTCATCCAATTACAACGTAAATCGTTGGTATTTAACAAGAAAGGCTATAAGAACAGCCTCAGGGCTACGTACCAATAAATTAATAACACAAGATGGTCCAAAGAGCGTTGGAAAAGAAAAGAGGATATTCGGAGGGAAAAACCCTTTCGCCAATTCGGAAATTCGCGAAGCCATATTCCCTTGCAAAGTTGATTTCAGTTACGTTCGAGTTACCACGATCAACCTGTGGCATTAACCCTGTAGCTTAAACATGGTCGCATTGTTCGGTGCAGAAGTTCACAGGAGTCGTATTCACACGACGATGTACCGTGAAGAATTTCACAGCGCGTCGTTTAGCCTCATCGTGGTTAATTAATACTTAACGCAAGCCGGAAATTCTCGAAATTGCTGTGCAAGAGAGAAAGGGGCACTGTGTTCCATCCTTCAGGCTGCGCGGTCACGTTGTTTCCCGTTTAATCGTGCGCAGAACTGCGTAGGTGCGTTTGGGGTCCCATGTGCGCAAAAGGGCAGCCATGCCAGAAACAAATCGCTGCGTAACCTGGCCACCTTGGATATATATCGCAATCTTAAAAAGAAACGCCGGGAATTTGCATCGTATAATGCGAATTAACGCGTTGATCCGGTTATTCCGGCGACGTAGGAAAGAAAAGGAAGGAAAGGAACTTGCCGAGTGTAAAAATAAAGAGAGAGAAGTGCGCGTGCACGCGCGCGTATTTCCGAACAGATGCACCGGGGAAAATAAATTTTCTGCAAGCTAGAAATTTGTATAGAGATATGAAATTTAGATAGCGGGTACATTGTAATTTGAATCTTTCTGATTTTGTTAAATACAATGAAAGTACTTTAGATCGGCCGTGATACGGGACCATACGCTGTGTATTTCAATTACACACGTTAATAGCTCTATACCGTGCTCCTTAATGATATGAAAAGATGCTTGATCTTTTAAATTACCGTACTTTCTTTGATTAAAATTGGAAATCACCTTGAATATTTTAGAATAAAATTGCGCAATATTGGTTAAAATATTATGTTCTTGCTAAATTTTTAATTATCTCATTCTCTTCTTATTGGGGAACAGAAAATTAGGGTTGTGGGGGTTTGAAACTAAATCTATCACGGTTAAATGATCGGTGAACGGAAAAGTAGAATCTTTTAAGAACAACAAGAAAAATAGAACAACGGAAGACATTTGAGTAATGATTGTACGTATATCGGAAGAAAAATTGCAAAGTCGAGGGATTAGGATAGTAACGTCGAAGGTGGAATTTTAAAAGAAAGTTTGCTTTAACGTTGAAATAATTTCTCTTTATTTGATATCGGAGTAATAATATTTTAACTGGCTCGATTAATTCCTGTTATCGATACACGTGAAATTAAAACATAGTAGTATTAAAAATACAAACTTAAAGTGTAAATACCTTCTATCGCGCATTTTTTAATCAGTTAGTCCTGGAATTAAGCCGAGTTAATCTTACGTTCGTATCAATTAATCTTGCCGATTATATTGGCTTATTATGTTGTAAAATTTCTATCTACTGCCTTAGAAGCAGAGTGCAAGGCCTGTCATCGATTTACTTCAAATTTTGCACCTGTTTATGGAAATATATCATTATAGGAGGCAAACATTCGGTAATTTTTTAAATATTTGCAAAAATCGGTGACCCACAAACCTTGCACTCTCCTTGTCTCAGATTTCTTGCTTAAACCATCATAAAATACGTGGAAAGTGTAACGTCCCAGGCAAATTTTATTATATATAATAACGCAATTCAAATTTTATCGTATTTACACGGTTACGTCTTTTATTAAATAATCGCATACATTCGGACCATTTGCGATGTAAATTAAATTCGCTTATCTTTAATCAGCTATAATTTTGTATAAGTGGTTCTTATACAATTGTGCCTATAATTCTGAAAGTAGTCTAAGTCAAAATTAAAAAAAAATGAGTTCGTCAGTTATTTTACACCACGTTATTTTAAACTAATTTTATATTTTACATTTTTTTATATTTTTAGATTATACATATGACTTAGACCACTTTCGTAATTACTGTTTGTTCGCAGAATTGTCATACAACTCGAATCGGGAAGATAATTCGAACGAAGGATATTCTAAAACTAATCTTACATAAAACACAAACAACCGTTCTCTGGTTTATTCCAGTTTTTATTTCACTCTTTTCCCCCTGGATTTCTCGAAACATTCTCGGATGTTAAAACACACACGAGTTCACGGTAAAAAAGACAGAGCCTGGTTTACTGATTCCGAGCTTTGCGCGTCATTCTTTCGCACACTCGCGCAAACTCGCATGGACTGCTTATTACGCGCTTGTCCACGTTACCATCACGTGAAAGGAACGTTTTTCTTCCTGATTTCCATACCTGCATATTTTAACATACGTACACGCGTTTCACACACGGTTAGATCCTTCCTGTTTCTATTCCCTCCCGCTGCTTCTCGTTTCTTCTCGTTTATTCCATATTCGGGGAAATAGTCGGATGAAAAAACCGATTATCGATCACGCTTTGAATGAGAAATCGATAGTCGATAAGCGAATGGAAGAATTCGGTTCAACTGATACGTTTGATCGTTTGGCGACCGATATACGAATCGGCGATCTTATCCAAAAGATTTTACTCTTTCTTTCTGATTAAATACTTCAGATGAGAAATATCGTTAAGAAAATTTTATGGGTCAGTTAAAAGCTTCGCGAAATTTTAAATATTTTCAGTTAAATGTTTTTTTTTTTTTTTTTTAGAATAAATAAAATGAAGTATGCTCATTATCGACAGTTACGATGACTGACGTAAACCGCTACATATATTTACATAAATCCACGAGATATAAACGTTTTGCAACGAGGATCTTAGAAAGTAGACCAGTTTAAGTGTATACGAAGTGATTAATCGGTGTTTTACAAAATAATTATTAATACCTTAATAATATTTTCACGATATTCCGTCTGAACTAATTGATTAAGATTTTTCCGCTATGAAGAAGCTTCTCTTGTGTTTCTATAAACTTAGTGATACTTTTTATGTTAATATATGAAAAGATAATTCTACATTTACATTTGGAATCACACGTATTTCGTGTGTTATTATTTTTACATCGTTTTATTTTTTTAATATAGTTATTAAAAGGAATGTTGGCTGAGTGCAAAGGATTAATTGATATTATTACGATAAAAATAATAAGAATTCGTACTTTTGTCTTATCAAATATTTCAACAGTTTTAAAGCAACATGTGAAGGTAGAAGTTTTATCTTTCGAATGAGACTTGCGTAAAAAGATGTGCCGATTATCGGTTGACGTGAGCATTGTCCCTCGCAAAAATTATAACGGTCGGCAAAAACACACGAAAAGGAATAACCTTGGCGTGAGATCTTCCGGGTTTAACGTACGGTCATTTTCAAGGTCCACCTTTCAGTCGAATCGTTCTCGACAGCTTACGCCATCTTAAAAAAAACCTTTGCTCACGATCGCTTGGCAATTTATTGCTCGACGTTCCTTGATAAGATTCTTCGCGATCGATCACCAAGTATCACACAAATGTTACAATTCTATCTCTTGGAATTTTACCGAACCAACATTATCTACTATTGACTTAGGCATCGCTTACGTATCGTATAATTTCTAATATGCGACGACTTTAGTAGTATCACGACCACTTCGTTTGCTGCGTTCATTTTTACGTTGTGCAAATCTTCGATATTCATAGTTCGTAGATAATAATCAGTCTAATCTTTCTACGAAACTTTTTCCTATCTTACATAAAGCCATTTATTTATATTAACATAGCAAATGGAAACGTTTCCGTTGCGTTTCTTGGAACACTTAACAGAACGATAATAAAAATTTGAAGGAATAAATATTCCATAGTTTTGAATAAATAAGTCGCTTTATGTAAGTCGTCAAACGCAAAAGAAGATAATAAAGTTGTAAAGAAAGCGATTAAGCGTTTGAATATTATCGAATTGTGCTGTTAAGTTGTATCGAATTATAATCACCGTTTTAATTGAATAACAGCCATAAAACTTAGACAGGGCAGAGTAATCTGGTATTATAACATCGTTCTACAGCTTGAACATTTCCGGCTAATTTCTTTTGTGTTACATCTACCATCTGTGAATTCCTGTAAATTTTATGACGCGGTATATAACGTAATTTGATAAGCTCGTTAACAAACTTCATTAACGACGGCCAATTTTTATGCTTAATTAAACATTTCCGAGTCCGTTTCAGTGTACAACTTCGCTAGTATCTATAAACAATCTAGATATAATTACAAGACAACTAGCGAATTCATGCTAGCAGAAATTACAGATTCTTTATTCGTTTATAATTAACCCATTCACTGCCAACTACGAGATATCTCGTAGTGGAATATTATTAAATTTACATCCATTTGAGTTAGAAATTATTAGAAGAGATAAATGCCATTTTAGCGCTATATCTCGAACTAAATATTATCAGCTTCTTTGAAATTCCTTTAAAATAAAATCTTCACGCCTAAAGCAGATTTAATTCTAAATTTTTCTAACAGCGAATGGATTAACTCTTTGCACTTGACGATTCTTCATTGAAAAAAGATTAAAGAAAGATCTTTCAAAAAATATTAATTCGAAGTCTTTTTTCCATAAAGTCGACGACATTTTTATAACGGTAGATAAGAAATCGTATGCAAATTAAGGCATAGAACTATTTTATATATATTATATATATTCCACGTATCGTTGGGTAATTTTAAGTTTGATATATTAATTAATAGATATTTAGAATTTGATTAAATGGCGACCGAGACTCGCCTCTCGAGCGGAAAGGGTTAATTCGTTAAAGCTATAATTTATTAAAAATAAATTAACGTTTATATCTACGTAATAAAATTTTCCGTAACGTTTCGTATTAAAGAATATCCTGTGTTATTCTTGCAGGAGCAATATTTCTCTGTCCTGCCACAGTTCATGCGGGAGTGTCGACGATGGCCTCCAAGGATCTCATCCTCAGTACCAGGACACGATCCTTACCATTGAGGAACTTCGTGCTCAACTGAACTCTTGTTTCACGTAAGTCTCGCAGCTCGGTTTACTTGCCAAATCATAAATTCGTTCTGCAGAGTTGCGTTCGAAGATTGATCTCCCTGTAATTAAAATTACATTAAATTTCCAATTCTCTGCCGATCTAACTTCTAACGTAAATACGAATTTATAAACGTTTCCTTACCATTGATGACTTCATTTATACGCAATTACATATAGTACTAAAAATCGTATAAGAGAAATATAGTTAAGTTTTGTTGAGTTCATATTTTACAATTAAATTTAGTCAATGAAATAATTATAATTATATAATAATATATATACAGGTAGATCTCCTACAACACGGCTTCACTCTAATACGATGAAAAAATTATTATAATTTTTGTTTCACACTTTCGAAAAATTAAATTAACTTAAAGTAACGACGGGAATGAATAATAAATTATATAGGAGCTTTACATGGAAATCTATAAACAAATTATCAAATGTATTAAGATTTTGTGCTTATATGGAATTAAAAAAAATATTTGTTTTCATTAAATTTTTGGAATGTAACCCCCTTTTTGTCTCTGGGTCTCGTATAACACGGTTTAATGCAACACGGGATTTTCTAGGAACCTATCTAACGTGTTATAGAGGGATTACCTATATATAATAATTAAAGTTTTTATAATCAACCCTTTGTACTCGAGAGGTGAGTTTTAGTCGCAATTTGTTTTAATTCCATAATCTAAATAACTAATACGAAACGATAAATATATTAAGAATAATTATACGCGGAATAACCGATTACCTTAACCCGAACACGTGCCTTTCTTTTTTTATTTTACTATTAGAAGTGTCAGCGAGAATACAAACATATAAGAAAAACTTCGGGTTAATGTCGTTCACGACGAAAAAATTCCTCGAGCACAAAGGGTTAATTGTTAACAATAGTAAAAACAGCGTACGAAACTCGATAGTCTCTTAACACTAAACGTACCGGTCTTTTAAAGAATTTTTCACTATAAAAAATAAGCTGCGAGAAAAAGAAGAAGCGAGAAATTGAATCATATAATAATCAGATGATATAAGAATTTATAAAAATTCAAACGAGCGAAGGAAATAACAATGAACGTACAATATTAAAGTAAATTTTAAAAGGAGTCATTTGACCCTACTTTAGGTTAATATTAATCCTACCGTGGCATAAATGACCGTTTTTAAAACTATCATTCGAAATTCCACGTTCGACGTTATAGTATAAACCATTTATCTTCGTGATTTTTCTTCCAATGTACGTACAATCGATCCTTCAATATTTCCCTTTATTTCATTTTTTTAAGATCTACTACTATTTTATTTACCGGTGTTTAGTGTTAATCCTAGATTCATAAACATACGTCTCTCCTACACCTTAAACTAAAAGAATTCTTACAGCAAGTGTATGGAACATCGCGGTAGTTTGTGCCTAGAAATGCTCAGATTGATTTTTTCAATTTCTTTTTCGTGTTTAAATTATCAATAAAAGCTATTTCTTACTAATATTTGTAGATTTTTATTAATATCTCCCGTAATACTTAAATTAGGTGACCTTAAAAGTAAGGTGTATCATAGATATATGTTCATGAACAATGTAACCGTAAATATAGTTTATGAATCTAGAGTTAACCTAACTGTGTTATGCCTACGGGCAACTTATGCTACGCGTTTTCCCGCGAGAAGTGGATACATGTGGTAGTTGACACGAGAATAGAAGCTATCAGAAACAATTAACCCGGCTTCCCTGCATCATTTTTAATATAGGCCAGTAATTACGCTCTCTCCTTGGGCTATTGACTTCTAATCGTCTCATGATCATCCTGTATGCACGATTTCTGTCGTCCCACTTGCCGACCGTGTGGAGGTTAGGAACGTAACGTATATATAACGTGTAGACGCGCGCAATGGTCGTGACTAGCAGGGGTCCTGAGAGCGGCCTAACGCTAACCAAGCAAAGTTGAACTTTCCGAGTCGTCGCGACGTCAAGCTGACAATAGATCGACAATAGAATCCGACATGATCCGGAGTTGCGGTGATTAAATTTGTTTTAGACGCTGGCCGCGTCAAATGCCACGGAGAAATCCGGTTTAAACCCCATAATTCTTGGGCTCCATTGTCCCAATCGAATCTGATTGTTACGTCACTGGCGCTGTCGCACGAGCGATTCAAAATGGCAGATTTCGTTGAAATTGATCGCGACGCGACCTATCGGGACGTTTCCAGTTACGTCGTAGCTTATTAAATAATTTTTTTAGGCATTTGATATTTTGACCCGATATAGAAAGAAGTAGCTAAATACGTACTAGTCGTGATTTCTTACGTTTCTCTCGGAAGTCCCGAAATTTCGAAAATGAGATCGATAGCAATTCTAAATTATTCGATAAGAAACGAAAATTGATATTTTAACCCTTTGGGAACGAATATCGTAATATACGTGAATATTTTTTTATTTCTTAGTGCAAAAGCTGCTTGTAATATAACGAAAAATAATTTCAAACATTTTTTTTTTAATTCGAGAAATTTCCCTCGATTTGTTGTTTCTTATTGTTTAGTATATTCTCGATATGTGTCGCTGTCTTCGTTTCACGATCGCAAAGAGTCAACCTAACCTCAAAATTATTCAGTACGGCAAAGAAACTACGAACTTTCATGTACAAGGAAACGAAAATTGAAATCTATCGCTGAAATCAATAAACGTCGGCTCGACGATATTAATTATAATATTCTACGCTGTGAAAGGGAACAGGATAGCACGCGAGTTTGTACAATTTTAGAAAAATGTAACGTAGTTAGAAACTTCTATACAGCAGTGTACTGGCTGAGGATGAACTTAGGACATTTCCATAACCTATCGGGTTTACGATTACTTCCACTTCGTGATTTTGTAATTATAGGGACGCGGTACCAAGGGACTGTATTGTGCAATCGGGTTACCTTATTAATTATTACGAAAGCAACTCGATAGGAAATAACCTCTATTACAACCGAATAAAGAACATCAGAATTTGTTAGAGTTAAAATAAACTTCATGCACCTTTATTATAAGTACAATACAATACACGTCTTTTACGATAGAATGAATTAGATCGACTGAATTTGTTGTTAAACTTGTTAAAAGATGGCGTCGTTGGCTTCAAATTAACACATTGTTGACTTGCAATTTTTTTCAGAATTTATCTCATATCACTGGCTATTTCTTCGGAATTGCATGTGGAAATAAAATTTCTCTTTTATAATAAAGTACACAACTAGTTTTATTAGCTAAATAAAATTTTTAAAAAAGCGCAGATCACGAGTTGACTCGTGACCGATCAACAATGTGTTAAAAGATGGCGTCAGTGTCTTCGAATTAATTTTTATTTTTTATAAGATTATTACCGTATTAGCTAGAAAATTATATCTTTTAGTATTATTTCGCGTAATTCTAAAATGTAAGCCTTTCTTAACCATTCGCTTTTTTATTTGTAGATGTGGGGTTTCGTGGAGCGAAGAACACGTTTCTCTCGACTGCAGCGAATGCGGTGGCTATTCCCTCCAACGACCGTGCCCACTTTGTGACGGACGTTGCCGCACCTCGTGGAAACGCGACCTTACTATGGTAAATATCTATTTTTGCCCTTAACCATAGCGCATACCTCGCAAACGCTGCAAAAACCGCCATGGCCAATCAGTCGTCTTCCTTAAAATCCTTGTCGAGAAAATAAAATCAATTTTAACGTTTAAACCGCATACTCGATGTTAATCGTAAGACGAACAGTTTTACTTATCGATTATGCGAGTGACATTTACAATAGCTACGAGTTACCGCCAAGGTCATATTAACGACCGCCTTGTTCGTGATAAGCCCTAACAAACTTGGTCGTGCCAGTCAGTTGATAAGAATGAGTTTAATGTCAGCTTATAATAATAAAGTTTTCATAGTTCGCTTTCTCAAAATCGGCAATCGAAGGTGAAAACATCACGCGTGAAGATTCGTAACGAAGTTTTATATAACAATTTCTGAGCAATTAAGGATAGGGAAACGATAATTGGTACCATCGCGTTAAAGATAATACTATTATCCGATATAAAGGAATGTAATCTATGTAGCATAATTTGAAAAAAATGCCAAATTACCGGAAATATTAACCCTTTGCACTCGAGAGTATTAATTAATATATGAAATTTCAAATTACCCAACGATACGTGGAATATCAAAATAAAATAATTCCATGTATTAATTTGCATACGATTTCTTATTTACCGCTTGAAAAAATCTCGCCGACTTTATGAGAGAAAGTCTTCGAATTACCATTTTTCTCTAACGAAAAGATCGTCGAGTGCAAAGGGTTAATCATATTTTAAAAAC
The DNA here is from genome assembly GCA_002201625.1 of Euglossa dilemma. Taxonomy (NCBI): domain Eukaryota; kingdom Metazoa; phylum Arthropoda; class Insecta; order Hymenoptera; family Apidae; genus Euglossa; species Euglossa dilemma. Next base: position 8,439,097 of record NIJG01000161.1, read on the forward strand.
TCGTAGAACATTTATATTTATTCGTATTCATTGTCAATACTATAATGACGACAGAAAAATTAGTTTAATCTACTTTTTGTCTTTATAGTCCCACGCCAGTGGAAAAGCAAGATGGATTGGCGAATGTGGACTTAGTTGCGGTCCTTCCATTGAAGAGCCATTGGTGCCAGCGTTGGAGAAACTACGAGCCACCTCGTGAACGGTGTTCAACGACGAATGCATAGAGAGACGTCGTCGTGTACCGTCAACCATGCACAAGACTTAATCCATCACCATCCATATAGCGTCACCCCACCACCATTGTGCGAATCGGAAATGTGTGAATGTGGATTCTGGATGCATAGATGATACATTATGTTCCTGAGGAGCAAGAACGGAACGGGCAACATCGGACAATGCAACCGTTCTTCTCCCATGGCTTCCTGTTTGACGATGCATTACCATGAATGGTCGATTACCGAAGAATCTTCTTAGAGCTCAAGCAAACGTCGCCGTTTTCATCGTCATCGTGAATTAAAAAGTCACTTGGATTTAAAGAAAAGCAAAGAATTATCGCGTGGAACTTTCGCTGCTGACGATTGCTTTTTGGTAGATCCGTAATCAAGGGTACAATGCAATACCACGTTCGATACTCTTGTATTATTGCAAATTTCGAATCACCTTTCGTTTGGAATATATATATATATATGTTAACCGCTGTGGCAAATTTCGGCGCACGCCTCGATTTTTCAAAATGTGTGAAACATTGATAATGGTTAAAATTTGTTCTAAAAACGCAAAGATTCGATGAATCTACAAAATTGTATACTTTGAAAAAAATTAATCGAGATTGTAATTACGTTTTGATGAAAATGGCGGTTAGTAAATTTATCGATTAATTGAGAAACATTGATGCAAGCTGTTATTCGAATTCCATACATAAGCTTTTATATATATTTTGCTGCCAAAAAAAGGTTGCGATATTTTGACAAAAGTAGCGAGGAAATATTTGCGCGAAATGGTAATAGAGCGTGAATAAGTAGTACTAAAACACATGCGCACGCGTGTATATCACTGTGTTTTACGGATCTGTAATAAGTATTCCCACGTTTAGCTTGTAACGAAAAATACATTTTAGATCTTTCTTTATTAGCTAACGTAATTTTGGTCTCGAAAGGATGCACAACGTTCAAGGTTTAAGTAACATTTTACGTGATTAAAAAGTAATACGAGTTTCTCTTAGGTCAATTTGTAAAAAGTTGGAATTTTGAATCGAAATATAGTCCAAAAGATGTAAAAACAAAAAAAATGACTCATGTATTTATTGATACAATAGGCAAGATTTATTAAATCAAAATTAGAAGCTAAATTTTCACTAAATATTGAAGGATTATATATATATATTTTTTTTCTTTTTTAGAAAGTATTCTCATATTAATACATTCTATTGAAATATTAATGTGATAATTAAGAGAAATTTGCAAAACAACACGCAAAAATGTTTTTTGTAGGACTGAAAGACGTATCAACCTCATACAAAATTGCTTAATTTATTCTTCATTAAGATTATTTCAAATGCGGGAGCTTTCCGAATGCATACGATATATATATATGCGTACAGACAATTAATTCTTTATTTCATAGGAATATAGAAGTTTGAAATTATATCAAGCACGATACGTCTTCATCTGCAATTGCATTTCTAAACGTTGGTGCTAAGTGCCAAGAACTACAAAAATTAGCCTAAGAAGCAGAGTCGTGAAAAATATCGACCGAAGTATATAGAAGCTAGTAAACGTGAATTCTTTTTACGAGTTAAAAGTACACCGCATTTGTGATGGAAAAGATGTACGATTTTAAATATCATCGTACGTGTAGAAATTTTATTGTAAAATGCGATTTTTAAATTTGTCAAATAAGAAGTAGCTAGAAGCGCGTCACCCTCTATTTACTGTTATCCACGTAATATTATGTTTCTACTCAGTTGTAGCTAAATAACGTATATGTAGCTTACACGAGAGAAATGATCAAAGAGAAGCATTTATGTTGGTGCCAATGATTTTATCAAATTTGTACCATTCATTCTCTTTTTTTCTTTTTTTTTTTTTTTTTTTTTTTTTTTACGATCACCGAAACGTTTATAACATTAGCTTTTGTAAAATGATTGCATTGCATAATTTGCGCACGATTCATTTTTGAACATATCTGTGTATTCTTTGATGGTGTAATGTTTCGTATGCGAGAACATATTCATCAAATCCATACTCATTTTAAATTAAACTGTAACTCGTGAACATTTTCTGAAGTATTAGCCCAGCTATGAGCTTTAGTTTAATGCTTTAGAAAATACGTTTGGTAGCAATTTTTATTTAATCCGTAAAATTCTTATTTATGACCAGAACATTAAAATTATTATTATTATGGGTTTAATAAACGATATTCGTCAGAAGAAATTGGTGTTGTTTATAATCACGATATATACATATAGTACACAATCATGCATGCGAAAAGCAAAATTTTACACTTACAGGATTACTTAAGATGAAATAATTTTTAAATAAAGAGGTATACGAAGGTTTCTTTTTTATTGACAATCTTATGTACACTTTTAGCATGCTGCCGTAGCATGTTCACTCAGGTTAAATTACATCAAAGTACACGATTTCATCTATGTACTTTTTGATTTCAATAATTATTCACTTGCATTTCACGAAATACATAGTACGATAAAAACACACGACTGTAACAGGTAACATAGAAACATGATAACCAGAAAAAAAGAAAAAGAAAAAGAAAAGAGAAATACAAATCGATACATGCTGAATGTTGATAAGTACTGACACTCCAAATTTGTGTTACGTCCAAACAGAATAAATTTCATTATTGAATATTAAATACTGGAAAGCTTTAATCACAAACATATTAAGTTTAATTATTGCTCTTGTTGATGAAGACTGTTTCTACATTAACCTGTTAACGTTAAGTATATAGCCGCATCGAAAGTGGCATACTTTTGCTGCACAACCTTTAAGGGAGTACTAGCTCATAAAGTATCGTACAAAATATCTCCATTAAATAGCTCTTAACATTATTGGGTACAATTTGCAAAATTGTTTGGTAGAAAAAGACATAACTCTGACTGTGAATTGCACAAAGAGAAATACTGAATACATCGCGTAGAGGTAGGGAGAACGTTCCTCCTTAAAAGATCTGTGCGTGAAATTACTTGCTGCCTGAATCACGCTAGAATATTTTACTATTTAGTTTACATAAAAGTAGCATTGATTCGCTAAGAGATCGATCAAACTCTTCTTTGAAATAATGAAGATAATCTCAGCACCATTATCCTACAAGGACAACTAATCTTGCTTGCAACGTGTGCAAGTATTGACAAGAATTACACTTTGGTGCACGACGTGGTTTATGTGCAGTAATAAATAAAGTTGCTGCATTGTAATGATAAAATATCGGTAACTTTTCCTTGTCGGTCGTTCCCTCCTGTACAAAAATTAGACAATCGCGCAAACGGATAATTTTTAAATATATGACGATGAAGAAATTTCATTAAGAAGCTAGGAAAGCTAAAGTTACATATTTACTTAGAATAAAACTCTAATAGGAACGAATCGCGGGGGGAACCGTCGCACATTCCTGTTTGTCTAGAGTATTGTCTATGACAGGTCTGAAATCGATAGATACCTGAAAAACAAATTTAATTTATTAAGTTGTTAGAAAAGAAACATTAGAATTTGCATATGACTTATCACTCACTTCTCCTGTTCTAACATTAACTTTCGTGAGCGTGTGTTTTCGCCAATGCTGATCCAGCGGTTTTGCCTGTTGGTTATCGAGTGGTTTACTGTAATCGTATTCGTCAATTCTATCTTTAAAATCTTCACGCGCATGAGCGCCACGACTTTCTTTTCTATTTTCAGCAGCTACTATTGTTTGCACAGCATTAATCATTAAGTTTTGTAATTCGAGAGATTCTATAAGGTCAGAATTCCATATCATAGATCTGTCCGCAACCTTAAGGTCGTTTAATTTTTTGTATAATGCAGACACCTTCTGACAACCTAATATAATTTAAAAAAGAATCGATTTAAAATTATAAAAAGAAATTCATTTAAATTATAAAAATAATGGATGTCTATTTCCCCAACCTAATATAATTTAAAAAAGAATCGATTTAAAATTATAAAAAGAAATTCATTTAAATTATAAAAATAATGGATGTCTATTTCCCCAACCTAATATAATTTAAAAATATACAAATTTTTATCAATGTTTAAGATAATTTTAAAATTTCAAAAATTCTACCTTCTTGTAATGTTTCAGCTGTTCTGAACACAGCTGCATGAGTTTGCATGGTTTTTTGCAGGCTCAATCTCAAGTCCGCGGTGGGAACATTACCATTCGCATTTCTAATCCAATCCAAATTCGCCACAGTTTCTTCTCCGGCATTCTAAATCATATTTAAATTATGATAATCGATTTTTGTATGTTACTAGTCGGTGGTTATTGCAAAAAAAAAGGTACAAACAGGTTTCAGAGGCCCAATAGTTTGTGATGGCTTATTTTCCATTGCAATTGTTTTAGCGCAAGCACGGCCAAATACGACTAAATCTAATAATGAATTTGCACCCAGACGGTTAGCACCATGTACAGATGCGCAAGCTGACTCTCCGCAAGCGTAAAGTCCAGGCACAACTGTATCCTGGTTATTTGCCCTTGTTAGAACCTGTCCTTTATAATTTGTCGGTATTCCTCCTACATAATTTAATTTTTAATAATATAAAATTATCATGAATTCATAATACCTATAATATTTAACAGTTAATTTTTTAATGAAATTAAACGCCTACCCATATTATAATGTACCGTAGGTATGACTGGAATAGGTTCTCTCGTTACATCGACTCCAGCAAATATCATGGCCGTTTCTGAGATTCCAGGTAACCTGGCCGCTAACTGTTCAGGTGGTAAATGATGGAGTTGTAAAAAGATATGATCCTTCTCGGGGCCGACACCTCTAAATTAAGTTATGTGTATAAATAAATTATCGTAAGTCTTCTAACGCTTTTATAAACTATCAAAGAATCCTACAAGCATATCTAAATATTACATTGGGGAAAAATAAATCCATTATTTTTATAATTTTAAATGGATTTTTTTTCCCCAACCTAATA
>NIJG01000161.1:8457030-8478048 GCA_002201625.1 Euglossa dilemma
TTTCTTAAAATTAAAAAATTTTTTTTTAATTAATTTTTAATACGTTTTTAATTACGCGATTCAATTGATAGTTAATGGTAAATGTTTTATAGAAAATATAATAATACAATAATAATTCTAAACCGTATGTATATCAATATTATAATACATTCTATTATCTGGATAGTTTATTGTATTTCTGTTGATACGATAATCCAGATAATAAGATTACTTAATTTCGATAAACAGTATTTCCATTTAAGCTGGCTAATTATAGCAGTGAAAGAAGAATGCCTGGAATTTATCAACAGGAAAGGAGTCGTTTGCCAATAAACAATGCTGAACCCAACGTATTGATAAAGTGTCGAAGAATTGTCGAATCGAACTTCATTCATTCATAATGACAAAGAACTATTTCCTATGTAATTCATTCGAGATTTTATCAATGAATTGCAGACAAGGAAATTGTGGAGATTAACATACAATTACTGACTCACTATTCGTCTGGAAATCTTCTAACTACTATCTACACATTTTTGTTATACATTTTGATTCATTATTTTCCACGAATACAAAACTCTAACTGATTAATCCTTTCTTTGATAATACAAATTACTTATCATGTTTCACATGTCTTGATACAATGTACAGTTATATACTTGGAAACAACCTATATCAAGGAATTGTGGAATATCTTTTTCCAAAAGAGATGTGTAAGAATCTTCTACAAAAACACTGCTCATAAATATTCCTCCAATTTTGCCCAAAACTTTCCAAACTGCCCTATATAGGCAACACAGCCGCTATCTCCAAAAAGACATTACATTTTCCTTTTGCGATCAGACCTTCTTTTGGGAGACCAAAGAAGCAATATAAAGTATGCCAGCGAGAGACAACGTTAATTTATACCAAATACGCGAAGGAACGTGATTTTGGCTGAAACGCTTCATCAAGTATTCGGAACCACGCGTTGTTGTGTCCAAGACGCGTTGCGAAGCATCGAGACCATAAATCATGCTCTTACAGATGGTAAATCCTCGTGACGTTCGCCAGGCCTGGTCATGCAGTCGATGTGGTCGGCGATTGCCTTGCCGAAAACGACCAGCTCCAGAAGGCTGTTGGCGCCTAATCGATTGGCGCCATGGACGGACACGCAGGCGGTTTCACCTGCCGCCCAGAGTCCTTCAATCACGCTGTCCTCCTCCTTTTCACGTGTCAGAACCTTGTCGACAGAATTACCAACCGGTGATTCATACATTGTGCGTGGTTAGTACAGCGAAGGGCATGCACTGTTCTTGTAACTCACCTGTGCCTTCCAGTTGGTGGGTATGCCGCCCATGTTGTAGTGCACCGTGGGAATGACAGGTATCGGTTCCTTTTCCACGTCCACGCCGCTGAACACCCAGGATAAATGCGAAATTCCTGGTAGACGCTGGCGTATCAAGTCTGCTGGTAAGTGATGCAGTTGTAGGTGCACATGGTCCTTTTTAGGACCTACACCTCTGGGTAGAGTAATATAAAAATATAGAATAATATAGAGTAATATTGGTGAATGTCAGGATGATATAGTAATTACATCTTTATTAATATACATTAGTAGGAAATATCATTATGATGGTAATCACGACTTTTACTTTCAGGAAGAATCCTGAATATCATTGTATCATAGAATTTATCATTAGATTTTAATAGAATTTCTCTTATGTAATTCCTATAAAAAGTGCTACAATTTTCTGTCAAGGAAACTTAGGGTTATCTCGGAGATTAGAAGTTTATTGCAAACTCCGAGACAAGCTTATGATGTAATGAAATTTTTCCATCTGTTTCGTTCATCTATGACCTCTGACAAAATTATGAATTATCTAGAATCATAATTTGGAGGTTCCATACCTTCCACAAAATTCCTATACCAATCCTTCACAACAAAATTTCTTTACTTTCAGACTTCTATCATAAATTCTATATCAACGCTTTCGCGACCAATTACCTACTACTATTTCTTCGCAAACTAAACCTGATAGTCCATTAGGTCCTTTCACGAGTTAAACAACATTCTTTTACCCGTTTTACCCAGGCTCAGAAGAAATTTTTTCTAAATTTCGATAAATAGGAGGAAAGCTACGAGGAAATAGATATAACTGAATCGAGTGGAATAACTATCGGTGCTGACGAAGCAGTAGCACCTAATGCACAGTGTATGACTCTATAGCGTCGCGAAAGCGTTGAGAACCAGTCGACGGAATTTCCTCTAACAGGGCTTCACCTTCCTTCGAATATTTCCATTGTTATTGCTCTCGAGACGATATCACGGGATGCGAGATCCTTTGCATTCGGCGCGTATCGTTCCATGAAGTACTCTCCTTCAGAATTCAGCAGCTTCCCTCCTTCGCCTCTACTGCCCTCGGTTATCAAGATTCCGCTGCCATATATCCCTGGCGGAAAAATCAACTGGTTAAACACGGAAAGCATTTGCACTCGCTGGTTCTGTTTTTCCTTTTTTGCCACGCGAATACCGGTTGGATGAAACTGGATGAACTCCATATCTTCAAGGGGCAATCCTGCTCTGGAAGCAATCGCCAAACCATCTCCGGTGCATGCGTGAGCTGCTGTACAGGATAGGTAACATCTTCCTGCTCCTCCCGTAGCTAATACCTAGAAAAGAGTGTCAGCTTGTTTATCGGTTCGATATTTAATGCTTATGTTTAACGTCAGTCGCGCATTTCGCGGGGTAACGTGTAGTAATACGATGCTAAGGGATAATGTGTCTGGAATTTTTCGAACGTGAAAACACGATGGAATGTCGGTGAACGTGGCGTGGTAGTAATTGTATATTTAGTGGCCTGTTGGAAGGTTAATGGGTGGAGGTAGGATTGTTTGAAGTACTTTTTCCTCCTTTCTTCTTTCCTCTTTTCTTAGAGAGCCTTGGACCAAATGAGTTTACGAAGATATTAATAGGCATTGCAAATGATTAAAAATTGTGAATATTGTTAAAGATGGATATTTGTTTAATATGGTGTGATATTTTTCTCTTTTTTTTTCTTTAATATTTGTGTATAAATATTTTATTAAAACTATGTTACTTGAAAGAATTCTCCAAGAAGTTTTTAAACTACCAGTGATCATAAAATGGTTGCTATAATGGCCATTATGAATGGAACATTAAGCAGGCCTTGCATTGTTCTCTCGTTACTTGTATCTATTTAATTAACGATTTATGCTTTGCGTCTATTATTAAAGAACGAAGTACGAGGTTAATACCAATTAATAAAAAATATAATCAAAGAGGGAAGTTACAAAAAGTACAGAAATTTATCTGAATTTTAATTATATTCATTAATAATAATTAACAAAAAAAATGTATAAACTAACGTGACATTCGGATTTCCTGTAGATCAGGTTCTAGAACAAATTGATGCCATAAAACGTTATTAACCCGTATAAAAATTCCTTAAAAAAACATACATAGATACCAATTTGCTTCAAAATCAAAAAACCTGATACAACGCTCTTTACCATACCGGTGAGGTAATAAAGTGCTCTCTACTCAGTCTATTTTCTTGCCAGGATTAGAACAACCACACCATATACCGTTATGTAACGAATATTTTATTCTAGTAATCAAAGGTCAACGTTTACCGTATGGTGGGCCCTGAAGCGATGCAAAAGTCCGGTTTCTAGTTCCCATGCTAAGATGCCCTTGCAGCATCGTCCGACCATAAGAAGATCAAGGGCAAAGTACTCGATGTAATAATGCACATCGTAACGGAGGCTCTGCCCATATAAAGTGTGCAGTATTGCGTGACCAGTTCTATCCGCAACCGCGCAAGTTCTATGAGCTTGACCGCCTTTTCCAAATTTTAACGATTGACCACCAAATGCTCGTTGGTAGATCTTTCCCTCGTCTGTACGACTGAAAGGGCAACCTAAAATAAGAAAATCCTGATCACTTTCATATAATTCCTGAAACACGGCCTAACCGAGGAGTCCCTGAGCTCTGTTTGCTTTAAAGCAGGCAAGTGAAATATTTTACAATCTGTATGTTCTCATAATTTTATCTAATTTCTCTTTTGGAATATACGTGGATTATAATCCAGATTTTAAAGTAAATTTGAAGACGATACTAACTTTTACTAAAGAAAATTTCAAACATTACTCTATCTTATTATAACTCTTCTTTCGTTCATTTTACTTCATCAAAAAGATGAAGTGCGGTGTCTTAAGAAATTACCATAATTTTCAAGTTCGTAGACAGCACGCGGTGCTTCTCTCGTTAGAAAGTGTATTGCATCCTGATCACCTAGCCAATCAGATCCTTTAACGGTATCGTACATATGGTAAAGCCAATTATCGTCCTTGTCGCTATCGATTGCAGCATTTATTCCACCTTGAGCAGCCACAGTGTGAGATCGAGTCGGAAATAATTTTGTAACCACTGCTACACGGTATCCCTTACTTCCTGTTTAACAAAAATCATAAAAATAAAACTGTTTAAAATTGCCACTCGATGTGACGAATTTCTTACATTTAAATGGCACAATAAAAACAGAAATAATTAGTATAAAACACTTTTAAGACTTTCATTTGAAATAAAAGTAGTAAAAAGCAATTAAAATACAATAATTAGCAGGAAATATAAAATTAAAATTACCAAGAGATTCCATCTAGCTACAATTGCGAAAGTGATTCTAAACTTTTGATTGCTAGTGTATTATCAGAAATAAATTCAGAAGTTATAAAATATATTCGTAAGAAAGATTACCTAAACCAAAGGCTGCTCTCAATCCAGCACCACCTGCGCCTACGATAACCACGTCATAACAATGATCTATCATGGGATAATTCTGCAAACAATATTCGAGATGTTAAAATTGTAATTATTTATAAACGTATAATTACACAAACACTCTACGATAATAATTTCGATGAAAAATATCTTTACGTTACTGCCTTCGGTGCCACATTTAGCCTTTTCTGCTGGACTGACGTTTGCATGAAAACGTCGATTGCACTTCCTGTTCAAGCCTTGATACCGCGAAGCAAATCGCTGGGAAAAGAAAGGGCGAAATATAAGAATCAGTCTACCACGAAGAGCACTTTTTAATAATTATTACTACTTACAAAAAGTCGTGACAATTGGTCCGTGGATCGAAACATTATTTCTTGAAGTTTGTGGTACAGCATGAAGTACACTTACACGTGAACCTCTGTTCAGTTGCTCGTCATTTGATAAAATAATAAGTAAAATAATCGATCTCGACTGTTTTCAGTATACAAGTGTCATCACAAAAGCGTACAGTACTCGTTGTATTTTGTACAAGCATAACTTTATTGCACTTGCAAAAATACAGTTCAAAACATAGACAATTTGTTGTTATATTAGGATAATATACATTTATTAGTTCGGCTTGTATTTCTCTGCTGATCGATTAATAATTTCATTTCGTTTGATTTCTTTTTTCTAGATATTCTCTTTGGAATTCTTTGGACACCAGAGAACGAATGGTAACGACGAATCGCTACCACTAGGATATCAACGTTTTTTTTTTTTTCTTTTTCCTATTTTCTTTCTTTTTCTTTTTTCTCTTTTCTTAAGAAAAATCGGCTGTTAGAGACTTATAAAAAAAGATTAATCGTGCGTCTCGCTACTCACCCGTAATTTGTTTAATTTTTAGTAATGAATTAATCGCTGTTATTTGAGCGCGAAATTGTACCAGCAATTCACCTATATCTAATAAATACTCTTAAACTTACGCTACAATTCCTTTGTTACGTACACACATGTAAGATACGTGGCTCGATTAAACGCGTGATTGGTTTTCGTTTCTTTTGGTTCGTTGTGCTCATTCGTATATAAAAATCTTGTAAAAAAAGTTATTCAGGTAAATAGAAGAAAAGAGAAGACGGATTTTAATACGTACGTGGTTCATTCATGGGCATAAGGTATGAATGAATAAAGAGGGAAATAAACAGAGAGAAATGGGGATGGAATATCAACGATGAACGAAGTAACCGAGAACACTATGCTATAAAGTTATCATGTCCGTCCATTACAGTTCAACAAAAAGTAAACGTAAAGTTTCCTTTCGATAAGTACGCTTATCAAATTAATGGAATTTTTCGTTAAATGCATCCGTCCATTTTTTGTGCAAAGTGATATTTCATTGACACACACATGACTGATCGTTCATAATTATTCGTATAATCTTGGTATTCGTATTATCAATAGGAACATACTAATAATTAAATTTACTTGAGGCTTCTTAAAAAATTACCGAATGAACAGACCTGTTAATTCCTATTACTCCACATTTTGAAATTCGTTTGTTGAAGTAATATTGTTAGTTTTACTTGACAAATTTTTGAATTTCTTACCAATACTTATCAACGAAAGTTACATTCCCGTATATTTCTTACAAAGAAAATGTATAAGTTTTGAGTCAAGCCTTAACATGCAGGATAATTCGAACAATTATGAACAATTCTTATTATATGCAACTTCCATTCTACGCTCTTATACGACTTTCGTACAGACATATATACGTGTACGATTATTTTAAATAGAACAAATTTGTCTCTGACCGTCGCAGGACGTTGCGCCTAAGCCAACTGAACCTCTAACACCCTCTGACAGGTCTCGTGCTAACTACAATAATAATGGAAACCATCTACATTGCAACTCGACTCTAATCTCTGCAATTGACTTCCACTTTTCTCTCGCGTGTTCCCTAATACTGGACAATTTCACTCTTCTAAACATCTATCTGTAAATTTTACGACGACCAAAATACCAGTGACTAGAGTACATAGATACACAGCTTTAACTCTAAATTGCAAGAATAAAATCTTCTCTTCTAACGTTACACGAACATTTAAAATAACTCTTCGTTCAATTCCATCGTGCCAATGCTGTATCGATACATTTTCAAACAGGTGCCTACCACGATTGTTTACGTTTCGAATCGTTTCATCGTCTGCGATATTAAGCAAACAGCGGTCTGCAATTCTGCCTTGTGTTTTCTAGCTTCTCGTGTTCGGTCGTTGGAACAATCTGGGCGAAGTCGATTTATTGCGTTACGATGTTCTTGGAAGCTTCAGAGCACGAGCCTCCTGATACCGCACTCGCAGCAGAACTTGGCGGTTTCCGGAAACTTGGAGCCGCACTCGTGGCAAAATTTGGACATCTTGCACTTGGGTATCGGCGTCGCGGCATCGCCATCGCGTCGATTGTTTCTGGAGGAGTCCTCGTCGAAGCGTCCAGGCACGTCGTTGGTGCTGCGTCCATGGTGCGAATATTTGCGATTTAAACTAGGAGGAAGAAATTGAACGGGGTTTTAGGCATGCAGGACAAAACACATGATGAAAGACGAACTATGGAACTAAGCATGACTCATAGCTCTCACGGTGTTTTAAGTTTCAAAACTTTCAACAAGCTGAAATTTAAAACGTAGGTTCCAGCGACAGTTACGATAAATGATTACATATTAACCTGCTATAAGCAGAATCTCCGCTCATCTTATTGTGATCCTGCCTTTTGTAGCTCTCAGGGGAAGACAGTTCTTCATCGCTGAACTGGCCATTGCGCTGTCTGCCGTGGATGGAGCTAGACACGGACAAGGAATCGTTCTTGATGAAGGATTTCAAGGAGGGGAAGGTACCGTTTTCATCCTCGAACGAGGTCATCAATTCGTCGAACACGGAATTCGATCGTTTGATGTCCACATCCGAGGACATTATAGAGCTAAGGCTCAAGTTGCTGCTCGATAGGTTCGTGTAATTATTATTCCTATGATTCAAACTGTTATTCGACGACCTCTGACCGTCTATACTCTTATGCAACGATCTGTGCTCGTGAGAGCCACTCGAATTATTTCGATCAGGCGTGATCTTTGGCGCGGAAGATGCACGGACGGAGATCGAACGACTGACCGTTGGTCTGATCACTTTTGGTGAGACCTTGTCGAGAATCTTGCGAGCTCTTTCAGAGCTACCAACGAAGCTTCTGCTACCGCGACTGGTCTCGTCGATCACGTCTCCTCCCAGTGCTTTGGATTTATCGATGATCACTCGTCTACCCAACTCTCTGACCGGTGACTTCTTGTCTAGGTCGGTTCTAGAGATAGACTCCTTGAATTCCTTGTTTTCTTTCAGATCTTTGAGGAAAACCTCGCGGGATAACGAGTTGGTCTCTGTGGAGTCGCTAGAGAAGTCTGACGTGAGGTCGTCGAATTCCGAGGGAGGAGCTATCAAGGACGAGCGTTTTTCAGGGCTCGACAGGGTCGACGGGCAGGGATATTTAATGAAAGCAGAGGAATGAGAGAGAGGGAAAGAGGAATTGCGGTTTTGCTCGGCTGGAGGACTGTCCGTCACGGATTGCTCGCTGGTGTCCGAGAGCAGGTCGTTCATCTGCTGCTCTGCTAGCAAGAAAGGATCGTAATCCTTGCCGCTGAAAGCACGATTAGTATAGTTCAATAGCGATCATGCTGTCGTACAAGACGTTTCTTTCGGCAATATTTTGTTCTTCGATGTAGTATTAGAAATAACTCTGTTATCGACGTATCAATCGTTGAAGATGAGCGATATTTTTTTGGAAGTAGACAGGGATAATTAGAAATCTTATGACAATTGAAGAAATTAGAATAGAGTTTATAATAAAATTGTAAGATTAGATATTGTCATAATTTTATTCACCAATTTTAATGGTGTAGATAATGAAGAAGAGATAACGCGCAATTAATTAGAGCTCGCTTCTTGGAGTGTTACCTGAATCATATTAAATGATTCAATTATAATTTATAAATAGGGTCAAATAAATCCTTACAGAAGGTAAACCTATTTATTAATTCTGTCTTAATAGAACTAAACTATTCGCGTACTTTATAATATACCTTGAAGAATTTTCTAGGACCACATGCGAGAAAATGATTACACAAAAGATCTCAAAAAGAAACGTCTTTTAATTAGAACACCAATGCAGTGCATAACGCAACGTCTTATTCCGTTGAAGTACCGTTCGTGAGATAAATAAAAATAGCTGCTTCGAATGTAAAAGTGTAAAACAAACGAACACCTGACCGATTTTCTCCATGCTATCGAACTCGTCGGATCGACTATTCTAAGAAGCAGTCAAAGAATGACAAGATCGATAATGCGCCTGTGAGAAGACAATGATATGTACACGAAACATCGGAGAGGCCTTTCAGCTTGGGGCAAACATGCAAAGCATGTTCTTTGACCAGTTTCCAAAGCAAACCTTTGCACGACGTGATGAGTAAACTTGTGTGGCGTTACACATGCGATGTAGGATACACCAAAGAACGTGCCAAGATTAAATTTGCGGTTCGAGTGATCGATGATATCGTAATAAGGGTTAACGCCAAACCGACGTTCCCAGAAGAAAAAAAAAAAGAGAAAATAAAACAAGATTTCCGTGGATCGAATTTTGAATAAAATCAGAAATTCGACGAGAAAACGCGACGACTCGACGATAACATTGCAAAAGATAAAAAATCTGCCTGAGCAATGTTCCTTCATCCACAAGGGACTTACGTTCTACCGCTAAGTACGAGATTAAAATCCGGTCTTCTGCGCACATAATTGCTCCATACGGGACGTAATGGTAGTTTTATATTCCTATAATATCATATTTGTATTAGGGACACTAAGTAAACAGCTGAACAATAGTTTCGTCTTGTAATGATCAATCCAGAAATTAGTATTTTCATTTTATAGACAATTATGTTATAAATGACAATATCTAAGGTAAAGTTTATATATTACATTGTACATAATGCATTCAGTATTTGATTAGGAAATAATCTGATTTTGGAATACGATTACAGAATATAAAAAAATAAAATTGATTTAAAATTTTCTCTACAATTATTCTGTGAATTTTAACAATCAAATCTACTTCAAATAAAGAATGCATTCAATTACATTTTGTGATACACTACAAATACTGTAATTAAATAATTACAAAAAAAATGCGATAATTAACGTTAAACGATATTTCAAAATAATGCTAATAGAATAATGCGTGGAGCTTTTGTACTGAAGAATAAAACAAATCAGTTTAGTTTACCACAAGCTAAATAAATTAGCATCATTATATAAAGATTCATTTTATAGGAAGCTAAAAACAATTACTTTTAAACGATAATCTAACAGGCCTATTCCTACCTTTGATTTATCAAGGAAGAATTACTGGGAAGTGGTGGAAGAATACGAACTTTTGGATTTCTCGTAAGAAACCTGCTCGCCCCCTGATACGGTGGATCTAGATTGATCAATCGATTTCTCGAGGCTTTCGACGCCTTCTCCCAATACGTTTGACTATTCATTCTCCCTTTTTCGTGATAGTCATCCTTCACTACCACAGTGGTCCCCTTGATCTTAGGCAATACTCTGAATTTGATACTCCTATTTCTAGTACCAATCTCCTCGATTGTCTCCACTTCAACGGATTCCACTTGTTTCGCATTTCTATAGCGAAATCTTCTATTGAGATCTGTAGCGTCGTTGGACGATGCTAAGCTATCACTGCTTTCATTCAAGAGGCTCGTGTTCTCACGAATGCTATTTTCTATCTCAAGTGTTTTCAATCGACGCGACTTCAACGCTGTTGATTGACTCACGGACGAGTCCTGCAAGCGAATTCGTTGACTCAGTTTAACGCAAGATTCTGACAGAACTATCGATCGTAAACTTTGCAAACTCTCCTTGATATTATGGTTCGTGTTGGTGGAGGATTTGAAGTCGATCATTGTATCTTGTACATGATGCTCGATGCTATTATCACTGTCGCAGTTGAAATCCTCGGCTGAATAGATCTCTTGGACTTCGTTATTCATATCGTCTTCCTTCGCTGTCGATTCGTCGCAAATTCTTACTGTTTTATTTCCCACCGAATTTTCTTTAATAACAGCAACCTTCTTCTTGTAATTACGTCTATCTTCCATATTTTGGTTAAACTGATTTATCGAAGATCCACTTAATTTGTCATTATAGCTAATTTTATTAAAATTTGTTTCTTGTGTTTCTAAAGGTTCCTTTAGAGTTTCATTTCCTTGCATATTCTTATCATATGTTGTGCTACAAACTCGTGGTTCAGAATAAGGAGTGTTTCCAATGGTATGGATGCAAGCATCATTAACACCCTTGTCACATTTGAAACTTGGAAAGACTTCTAATGGACATTTACAAATATTTATTTGACTAGCAATTTCCTTCTTGTGTATTTTTGGAAATTTTATTTGTTCATCCGTTTGCATTATTGAAAAATTATCCCTTGGAGACCTCTTTTCTTTTTTCTTTACCATAGAGGATGCAGGTCTTGAACAGTTATTTTTCCCTTGTTGTTTTGATGAAGAAATAATCTCTGCTGAATTTTTTAAATTTTTATTAAATTTATTATATGTCCTGTTAGGAGAACTAATTTTTGGGTTAATTTTTTCCAGTTTATCGATCTCACTACAGGAATTTATCGGGCTTAGGCAATTCGAACCTCTGCTTTCAACCCGATATAACACCTCAGACCCTGTTCGACTGTCTATTTCCTCTTTCCATTCGGAATTCACTGGTAATGTACATTGTTCTTCTTTCGAGTCTTCACAATCCTCGAACTTTGGTTTTGTACGCTGTACAACATTTACGAATGGAGTGCTTGATCTAGTTGGTTGTAACATAATTTCCATGAAATATGGATCAGTTTCTATTTCGTTCCAATTTGTTTCGGTGCTATAAAATTCTCTATCATCGTTTATATTTCCACATTCTAGAGGATACCCTAGTTCACTTTGGAACGATTGAGTTGAATTGTTTGTATCAATATCGAATTCATTGTCGACTTTTTTAATATACTTAATATATACTGGCTGATTTGTTTCGTTATTTGGTCGATCATTATATGATATTACTTGATTTACTTCTTGATTTGCTGCTTCTATATTATTAGAAATATTATTTATTTCAGGTTCACTCGTCTCACAGAAATCATTAAGTCCATTGAGATTTACAAATTGCTCGTAGGAAGGTGAAGAAAATAAATTTTCTTCTGATAAATGTGTCAGGGGTTCCCTCGTATTTTCCTCTGTCATATAATTATCTTCTTGACAATCAGTCTCATTTATCATACCTTCATCCTTCGTTAGACAATACTTTGAATTTTCAGATTTAACATTTTCTTCTTTTAAATTCTTACGAGAATTTTTAGTGTCCTCTTTCTTGTACGTATCTCCAGAAAGAATGGGACTAACTGGAGGAATATAAACTTGGTTTGTCTTTTCCGGATCTCCTAAACAGAATTCTATACGAGGACTGTGTCTCACAGGTTTCCATTTTTTATTCTTTGTTATTTCTATATCATCGACTTTATCACTCACCATTAAATCTCTGAGCGAATACGTTTGATTCAACATGGGCGTAGTCACCGACGAGTTTGTGCTTCCGCTTCTGCAACTAAATCTCTTCCTACCTTCCGTGAACATGTCATCCTCGTTAAATATAAAATCATTCTCCAGATGTTTTTCATTCAGATGTAAATCTTCAATATGTTTTTGTTTTTCAACTTTTACCTGATCTGCCTCCACGATCTGCTTCCACGTTGTTAGCTTATTTTCTGTGCGTATGTTGCAAGGTTTCACAGTGAGGCCTATAATATCATTGTTAATAGAAACATCGTTCACTTTAGGATTGCCCTGACTCCTTGCTGAGACGATATTCGATTTCAGTGACCTAGCAGAATGTAATGGTTGCTTCTCATCCTGACTAACTCTCTGGATCGTGATCTCTTCTACTTTAAGTGGGACCTGTACTTTTCTTGATTGTTTCTTGCACACTTTTGGTGAAGGAAGACTGTTGCACTGGTCGAAACTTTCTCTCTTATATTTTAGGGGCGGAACAGGGAGATGGGAGATTCGTTTAACAGAGGGGGCAGGACGGAAGGTAGCCGGTCCAGCCTCGTCTTCCAGTGGCCTGAGGATGAGGAAACAGGATCAAGGATGTGTGTCTGACATCAGGAGAAGGTCATCAGGCTTTTGTAAATATCTGATGCACGATGTCACTTAAATATTTGTAATTAGATACAACCTTGTCCCTTTTCCTTCTCCTCATGCACGTTACTAACGTGTTTTTAATATAAGCTCCACTCACTATCTAGGGAATTGCTCGTGACTATATATAATTAGAAACAGCTTACCTGTTCATACGATCCACTAATCGCGACTTCATCGAAACAGCGGGACTGGAGGACTCTCTCGTTTGGACAGGACGTTTACTGGAAAAAAGACATGTTTAGTTCAATTTTGTATTTTTAAAAGGTGCCATTAAATACAAAGTAAAATATAGGCAAGTGGTAAATTTTATCATTGGAGGTAAAATTGAAATAAAATATTGAAATGAAAAGATTAAAATACAACGATGACAAACTGTATCCGTGTTTATAAAGTTGTTTCAGCGTGTTACGTTACATTCGGTGTAATCATTAATAAACTAACAAAACTGGAACCATAATACTATAAAGTCGCATTGCTCGCCAAGAAGATCCGGAGGGGAAGTTTTCCTGGCGCAAGGCCAACAGACGCGAGACAGAGTTTAACACAAGGAAGCAATCGTTCCATAATTATTTCTCTAAATTTAAGCTACCTCACACTCCTTCTGGTATATCTATAACATTAACCCTTTATGCTCCTTACTTTTTAGATTTCCATTAAATCCTTTAAGTTGCATATTTCATACTTCTACAATTTGTCATGCTACATAATATATATATTTATATATAATTTACTGTTTATATATATATATATTAAGAAACCATTGCAATTTTTTGAAAACAGTGAATTACAATCACACTTATTAATAAAAGCAATAGCCAATTTGTTAATACATCATTTCAAACATCAATTTTACCAACATAAATCTCAATGCTCACGCAATATTTTACGATTCGAATATACCAAAAGATATCTGCTGCTGTCCGAAAAAGCAGTCATGCAACTTACACGACAGTCGATTTCTGTTTAACAGGGCTGTCGTTGCTTTTATTGCAGCTCGGTGCCGATGCACTCTCTTTAGCTTTGCTCTGAACCAGTGTTGGTGAGGTTTTGGTGCCGGAACTCAGATTGACCGCTGAGCCAGGTGAATATTTCTCGCGGGTCGCCTGTCGACGATTCTTCACCGAAGGGGCACGATACTTCATCCGAGCTTCCAGACGTTCCTTCGCGATGTTCGTCGCGGGACTGAGCGACACCCGCGTAATCCTTTCCTTGCACCAAGCTACATGTCTGTCGTAAGCTTTAACGCCAAAATGCCGGTTGCAGGTGGGACACATGCCCTGTTCGTTAGCTCGCATTGGTGCGCTTGGTGTGGCTATTGTACCACCACTTTGCTTCTGTACCATAGGATCGACCTAAAAATACAATGCAAATTAATTAGAATGTTCGTATATAAAATATATTAATAAGTTAAGATTATTTTTCCTATCCTAAAAAGAAGATGCGTATTTAATATACGCATGCTCCATAAACTAAACCGAAATTGAATAAGTGGTAAGTTTGATACAATATTATTTCTCGTTCAAAAATAAGTCGAAAATAAAAAATAAAATTTTTTCATTTCAGGTCTCGTTTTCAAGAAAATAAACTTCGAAATTGAGAACATCAACGCTCTACCAGCAGCCATATTGAAAGCGTTTGGTGGGGGCGCAGCTGAGTATACATACACCTCACGAATCTTCAAACTCGATTATGTTAAAAAGGAAGCATCAAACGAAATAATTTCATTCCTTCTTTTTGACTTATTTTTACTCGTAGAATACATTCTTAGACTTTGTATAAATTATTCAAATTGTATAGGTTATATAGCCTGTATAAAACTTTCAAGTTTTTCATTAAGTAGTTACAAAAGGACTATAAAATGGTAACGAATTAATGATAGATAAACGTGTAATATAGATGAAAAAAAATTGATCAGCTGCGAACCAATTAAAGTCTAACATCAAAGCAAAGAAACAGATATAAGCAGAAGATAATTTTATAGGGCGTGTTGCAAAAACATTTAATCACACGCACGAATGCACTTGCATCATTCGCGATGCATCTGGGTTAATCTGCGCTCTACCTGCAATTCTCACCTCGCGCTGCCTCTCTATTTACCCTTTCATTTCAATTCAACTCTGCAATCTTGTATTTCCCAATTATCTCGTTTTCATAACATCTACTTATTTCCTTAACCCCGATCATAAATAATTACAGCTTTCAATATCCGTATGATTATGTTTGGCTAATCGCTCCTCAAATGCGAAATTAATATCGGAAAAGCAATAATTACTAAGAATGTGCTATTGCCTAACCTTTCTAAATGAACAACGACATTTTATTTCGTTCAATTTTTAACAAAAGTATAGGTTAAAGTTAAATTGTCAAAAATTAAAGAAGGAGCTTATGGAAATTTGTTGCAATTAATCTTAATGTTCGGAAAACGTTGATAAAATGAAACTTTACATGTATTACATGAAGTATTACATGTACTTATATTTCGTATGCTTTCGTATTAGCCCTAAGGCTCCGTGGAGTTCAATTTCAGGAAGAAAACAAAAAGAAAGCAGAATAAAATGGACATTAGTTACTGTTAAAAATGAGGAAAACTAATATTACTATTGTTAAACCATTTATTATGTATTATGTAAACATTGTTATAAACATTCCAAACTATTTTTTTTTTCTAGGCCTCGAAATTCGAGAGAAATCCCTATATGTAAAAATACAAAAGAATTGGAAACACTTACGACTTCGTTACGAGCCGCGCGAATGGCCCGCAGAAAATCATCGTGCGTTTCCTTCCAGGAGGACCTTGGCTTCGAAGAGGACCTGCTGACCTCTGGTGATCGCCGCTTCTTCTCATGCCTGGGAAGAAACTCAGCTAGCTCGGTACCTTGGATCCTCTGCTTAGCCGAGTCGAAGGGTTTCCTCTTCTTAGTCGTCGATCGCTCGCAAATCTTAGAATGCTTCTCCAGCGACTGCGGCATAAAGGTCCGTGCGCAAATCGCGCACGGCAGTAGGACGGGCGGCACATCTGTGTCCATTTAGCAAGAATTAGTCCGCTGCTGCGATCCTCCTGTTCGACAGGCACACGAGATGCGTCCGTATATGGAGCAGAATGAGTCAGAACGAAGATCGAAACGCGCCAGCCAACATCGGTGAACCGATATCAACGTGCCCTCAACGCGGGATTATTCTCATCTCCTTCTACCAACGAATCCATGATTTCTGACTCAAACCGCGACAAACGTCCGTCACTCGACGTACACACGCTCGAACGCGTCGAGAGATTATTAATATCAATTTGCGAACGTTAACTCGAGATAAAACACCTCTGTACAAGCACACGAACTCATCTTGCGAGCTGCGAAGTCAAATTTAACCATGTCAAATCAACCATGAGCGGCACAGTATTATGACTAACTATATCTGCGACGTCCAATGAGACGAGGCAAAAGACAAAGCCAACAGCACGTGACCAAGCAGGAGATCGTGAGCGAGGAGGACAGGGCTAATACACAGTTTTAGGTTAGCACTGCTTCGGAACAAAGGTTAGTTCGTGAAATTTGATCCTAAAGCCTATAACTCAAATTCATAATGTCTGATTCTGTCACTTGCGTTTCAGGGTCGCGAGAGGGCCGGATAAGACGCACGCAGGGAATCAAATAACCGTTTGGTACGGCGATGAAGCTGGTCGTTTGTTTGCAACGCGCGCGCGGATTGCGGCCACCTGCGCGGCTCTTCTGTTGAGCGACGTCCACAACGGAGGATGAGGAGGAGGTGGATGAGGACGAGGTATCGCCCCCGCAAGAACTACTCGCCCACGGACGAACAAGCTTCCATCTTTGGCGTAACGAGTTACCGTTCGAACATTATGTGTCTCTGGTGTTGTTGCGTCGTGGAGAAAAGCAGCGTGTCGCTCCCGTGCCAGAGATTCCTTCCGTCCTCGCTTTTCCGACGGTTGTGTGGCCACGTTAGCGCGCCTTCCTTCGCCAAGTGTCACCTTCACGCCCGGATTCGTAATCCTACCGACGCGTTATTTATCGTCGATTACCAGCGACAGATGACTCTCGTTCTCCTTATGAGGTCCCCTTGTGGTTTTTATTTTGAATATGGCGCGAAATTGAGAGGGTGTGCGACGAAGACTTATAAATGAATTGTGACATATAACACACGTAGATGACTGCTAGAAAGTTTTCGAATGACAATTTCGATTACGAAGAAGAAATTTAACGATTTAATTGGAGTTAATGTTAGTTACCAGGAATTCTAATTGGCGTGCTGTGTAATCATGTGTAATTGTACTGTGCTGTGTAATAGTTGAAAAGGATTTGACTGAAAAAAATGGAAAAATGCTACATTCTAGGAAGCATATAACAGCATTTGATCATTTTAGTATTAAAATGGGTGGTTATAAGATAAACAAAATGTGACTTGATTTACATAGGTTCTTTTTGGCTAAAATGTGTAAATAGATTGTTGATTTTTTTACATAATTTGTGATTCTAGTTTCACTGTGATATGTTCACAATTAATTAACAATTTTTGTAAGTTGATGAGGACTAATCTAGTAACCCTGAAAGTAACGAGCTGAGAAGTACAACTGTGTATTTTATATTTCTTCAGATATTTCTTCGTATAAAAGGTCTAAAGAGATTAATTAAAATTTGTTTTATCCATTAATTTCATATATCATTCCTATCATAACAAATATCTATTTTCTATATATTTATTATTCGATACATACATCGACATAATATTTATAAAAAATTGAGATTTTAAACCGTGTACCAGTATTTATGGAAAAAAATTCTCATAGAAATAAAAAATTTTGTACCATTAATCAAATAGCTGTGTCATCATCGATATATCTGACAAAGTAAGTAGACTCCCACGTGTTTCGTTTTGGTTTCTCATACTATATTAGGGAATTCATTTTATACAGAATAACATTTTTTTTTTTTTAATTGATAACTTCGATTAAGCTATGATCACTTAATTAATAATTTCCAATGTTTCATGCTATTAGAAAAGGATAATTTACTGTGCCTATTTCTATTACTATCCAGAACATAATAATAAATTTTTTAATGTAGAAAAAGTTTTTTCTTTGTTTAAACTATTAGTATTCTAATAAGCTAAGTTGTAGAAAATGTGAACTATAAAGTAAATAATAATGCAGTGCGTATTAAAAAATAAATTAACTAGTAAATCATAAAATAAAAAGTCACAAGGTTGGAGATCTTTTTTATTAGTAGTGTTTTATCACCAACGAGATTTAATGAATTCCGCGGTATTTATAACACCGTCTCTAGGTGCATTGAATAATCAATTGCAATGTAAACAAGAGACAAGGATAACTGTGAATCGTAGAAAAAACAAAGAAATTACATAAACAAGGAAAAAAGTTCTACATTAACACTAACATTTTTAATTTCCAAACAAGAAAAAATCTAAACATCTATGTTTGACTAAACTGTAAAAACCGAATGCTAATGTTACCAACTTTCAAAGAAATGGATTTCAAGATTTCAAGAAATTCGATCAGCCCAACGAATCGTTCGTTGTCGAGGTCACGCTAAAATAATAAACCATAATTTTTCCATGGAATCACTCCACGCGATTCTAAAAAAGAGTCCACCGAAACATTAGGAATATCCAGTTTTAATATCGACCCTTTAAAGTCTTTCTAAGAAACCTTTAGCTACAGTTGCATAAGTCACTATAGGAAATGTTAAAGAAGATAAGATTAAATACGCTTAATTTGGCGATATTAATTGAGTTTGGTTGTTAATTAAATCAGACACGATCAACAGGCCAGGTTATGCTAAAGATGAAAGAAAAACAAGGACAAAAATCCTAAAAGTCGCCAGCTTCTGAACACGAAACCTCACCTGGTTCACTGGATTGTTCGAATTGTACTACTTTTTCGACAGGTTGCTCTTTAGACAAACGGTGATCGTAGGGGGGCCCTTGGTCCGCCCCTGCAACAGCTCTTCTCGAAACACAGCACAACATCGAAGAGCATGGAAACGCATCGACTGAGCCTCTCCATCGGCACGAGACTGCTCTTGTATGCAACGTGTATGCTATACGCGATCTCGTTCTCTTCTCTTGTTAAATGGAGTTTATTTTAGGTGTCACCACGAGAGCATCAGAAGCGCTCTTTCCTTTTAATAGCGATGGGATCGTGGCTCTCTCGTGGTGATAAGATCTACATGTAGTTGACCTCTAGAAAATTCTTCATTTAAAATTTGTTAACCTCTTGAAAAATACCGATACATTCAATATCGTTTATCGTTTCGGATTCAGTTATCGTTTTAAATGATAGAGCTTGTATACTGTACCTCAGTTTTATTAAGAAGGTTAAGGGTGCATCACTATTGTTAGCACATACTATCCTGTGTTGGAACAACGAAAAGCGTTCTATTATATTACTGATGTTATATTTGAATTAAATTTATAGAGTAATATTTCTTAAATGACTTACATTTATTGATACATTGTATGGAATTTGTACTTTCAATACTCAAGGTATTATCGCATTTGGACTATGCTAGAAAACCATAAAAATAAATGATAAATAAAATGGTAATAATATTAATAATAACACGAATAATATATATAACAATTTCCTATATTTTTAACGAGTAACTAATTTTTCATTTCAATTTGGATTGGTGAGGAATAAAACCAAAATCGTAAATACGAAAGTATAGTAGCATTAAAACTCGTAGTTAGGAAATATTATAGAAGGAGAGTTATGTGATTTCTTCGTGACTTAAGAATATCGTCGATTTAACCTGTCGATAAAGGTTCAACAACACGGGAAATTGCTGCCTAGGGTTTACTTGCAAAGAAATATCGATTCTACTTAAGCTCATGTTCTTAATTCATTTTACGAGTTCCGCTTCCGTAGTCATATACTGTATTTACCAGTTAGCCACGCAACATAGATCACTATTAAATATAATGATTTAATGTCTCGATGGCATATATACATTTTATGGATTTGATCGGTACTATAGAGAATGCATAAACGATACAAGGAATTCATTGAAACGAAAATCGATGTCATAAACGATTTAAGAATCGACTAATAATAATAACAGTAATTACTTACTTATTAAGAATATTAATTATTTAATATCGACAAAATATTCCACGTTATCTACTGAATATCTAGATGTCGAAAAAATTAATTTTCAATAATTATCAAATAATGCCCAACGGTTAAATAATTTTCTATAATTTGAATTAAAGTAAACAGTACATAGATGGGTAACAAACATTATAGAGATGTTCATGTTTATCATGCATCAAATACTACCATACATTACATTCGATCGTATTCGAGATCACATGTCGACTATCGATTCACCAGGCGTCGATTCGATTTTGCGCACAATTAAAAATATGACCTTACCTTTTGTCACTTATTCAATTTTTCATCGAAAGATGCCGATCTATTCGATCGGAGATCGGAGATATTAACTCGGACCCATCGCTAACTCCTCTCTTTTCCGTTTATACGTCCGAACACCTTCGCGTCCGCGTGGTTTTCGTATATATTATTAGAAAACGTCCCCGGCCGCGAAACTGGAACCGGACGGAAGCGCAGCACAAGAAAAAATCACGTGGCAATCGCTAGTATCTCTCGACGCGTTATTTGTGTCAGACAAACCACCGTGGTTTCGTAAATACTAACAGAGACCGTTTGACATATGCAAACTTACCCTCAACCTTCGCCATCTTAGTTGTTAAGGGAAACAATGATCGCCATGGTAACCGATGACATGTTCTCCGACTGTTGGAAAGCTCGGAGGATTGATCAAATTATCGGATTGTCTAGTACTTGACATTATCCTTGTCTTACGATCATTGATTTAATTATAACATAAATTTTACCTGCAACTTGTAAGACTTGTAAACTTATAGTATATACTTGTGTATACATAAATATATACATTATATATAAATATGCAATTATGTATATAATTACATC
>NIJG01000161.1:8479424-8491556 GCA_002201625.1 Euglossa dilemma
TTTTTTTTTTTTTGTAATTAGGTAAGGACATTGATATTAAATCATCCTGCTTCTCGTAATTCTTTATCATTGAAAATGATAAAATCTCTGGTAATGAACATTAAGAAAGATGAAGAGAATAAAAATCTTCGATCCATAGTTCTTAAATCTGGTCTGGAACAAGTATTTTCTGCTGGACACAACTTAAAAGAACTGGTTTGTAGATAGACCACGGAATAAAAGTAATGGGGTCTTTTTAAAAATTTATATAAGAATTTACATTTACCACAGAGAAATGATTGGCTTGCACCATTTAGACTGTTAATGATGAGAAATATCACAAGGAAGTCTTTGAAACATGCTCAGAATTGATGCGAGTAATTAATCAAAGTCCTGTTCCTGTAATTGCTGCTGTAGATGGAATAGCAACTGCAGCTGGTTGTCAATTGGTTACTGCATGTGATATTGCTATTTGCACTGAAAAAAGTTCATTTGCTACACCAGGGTATGTACATTTTGTATATTTGATATAAAAGTATAGTAGAAATAAAAATAGTAAAAATAATGCTTATCTACTATTACCTTTCAGAGCCAATGTTGGAATATTTTGTTCTACACCAGGTATTCCCTTAGTTCGAAATGTTCCCAGAAAGACAGCAACATACATGCTGTTCACAGGTTTCAGCATTAATAGTAAAGAAGCTTATGAAGCAGGGCTTGTAAGTAAAGTTGTGCCAAATGATAATCTTGGTAAGTTCCTTAGATTACCTAATTAAAACATTAAAATACTAAATTTACAAGTTTTTATTTTGATTTATATTTAGAAGAAGAGGTTGAAAACATCACTGCAGCTATAAATATGAAAAGTCGTTCGATTGTACATATTGGAAAAACGTTTTTGTATGAGCAAATTGATCTTGATATTTCAACTGCATATTTTTTAGGCACTGAAAAAATGGTTAATAATTTAAAAATGAAAGATGCTCAAGAAGGAATGAGAAGCTTTATTGAGAAAAGAAAACCTGTTTGGACTCACAATTATGACAAAAATTAATACGTTGATGTGAAAGATCTAATATAAATTTTCAATAATAAAAGAAACCTTATTATTTTTATATATATTATTCTATATTGTTATACTTATTATGCTTTTATATTATATCATTACAGTTCACTCATGATTAATAAAGTTATTATTTTTGTTACTTTTTCTCGTTTAATCAATACAATTGTGCTAATATAATGCTAATATTTTATTATAATTTTGTTAATTAAGTCGAGATTGGAATATAATTTCTGGAAATATAAATATATAGATAACGACATTTATAATTGATAGAAAAGATTTTGAAAGTTTTTGTTATCAATGGAATTTTATATTAAATAAGATGAAATGTTTATGTCAAACATCTATAACATAAAATTATTTTTATAAATTCTATATCATAAAACTTTACTTTCTTTCAATAGAGAAAGATAACGATTACGAGTTCACGAAGTTGAATAAAGTGTTTAGGTTTGTATTAATTACTATCGGTTATTATAAACATATATTCCATTTTTTGAAATTTTCTTTTTCTTTCTTTCTTAGGATCTATAATATACTTCTTCGCTTTACACGGTAAGCACTTACGATGAATTTTAAGCGCCTTTTATTTATTTAATTAAATATATTTTGTTTAAATATCGTAATAGCGCAACGAGTATTCTTACATTTAAATTTTACCGAAAGTTTAAATCTACAATTTGTTGCGTACAAAAGTTCACATAAGTATTAATTACGTTTTAAAATATTTCGATATGACGTAAATATAGTTAACTTTTTGCCCTCAAATAAAAAAGCATAACTTAATGTTCCATGTGTAATGCACTTTTATTAATGTGAGTTAGAGATAAAGATAAAAGGAAGTTCAATTAGTTTATTACATAATTATTACTATTCAGAACTAAATTGATTCCATCGAACGAATCGTTTTTCACATAAAATATATTTTATAAAATATTGTGAACTCACAAAAATATTAAACGTTATTCAATTTTATCTTCTTTTTGACATTGATTGTATAAATTTTACATGCCTTTCTTTTTTTAACTTATATTATTTAAGGTTTTGTAATAATTTCATCAATGTTTTCGTAAACATTACGAAATGCAGAAGAAACATATACGAATTGCATAGAACAGTAATTCCTTTATTCAGTAATAGACATGTAGGTCACATAAAATGATACAGAAGGCGCGGTGTGTATATTAAATCTGAGAGGTCTTCATAGAGATAAGAAAATCGTGGTGGTCGTCAGCGTCAGTAATCAAAGAACGCTGATATCTCGGCTACTTATTACAAAGTACACTCTTTTATTCTTCTTTTCCTATTTTGTCTCCCGTCAAATCTGTTTCTCCCCACTTGTTCGCGAGGCAAGTTTATAACCAACATTATTACATGAAGTTAGTACGACGTTGGTTCCTAATAAAGTCACAGCATCAGGCGTTTTGTTTTCGATAAGATAAATAATAAGTGTGTTCATTTCCACAAAATACCATATTATTCGAAAACTTTGTGATCGGTCTATGATTGTTTTGTGGAATTTTCATCTCGATTATATGAGGTTTGGAGTATTGAAACAAGGTCGAAAGTCGTGGTGGATCAAAGCAGCTCAACAACCTAAAATCAAAATCTGCGACGAGGAAGTGTCGATAAGTGTTAAAAGGAAACTGGCAGAGCTACTTTTTGAAAGTTGTAAAGGTTTGTTTTATCCTTCAATCTGTAGATGTCGCGATCATAATACTTTGAAGTGATTTACGGTTCTATTTTGATGGCGATCGATATCATTGTTCTGTAATATCGACTTAACACGAACTACACGGTTAAATATTATAACTGATTTATTGTCTTTGTGTTTTAGATTGCGAGAGAATGGCTGCTATTCCGCAGGGTGCATTTGCTGCGTGCAAAGTCCGCAATAATCTTGAACGCAATGCTCTGATAACATCGATGGAGAAGGAAGAAAAAACGGGTAAAGAAAATACATTCAACAAGAGACCCCCATTGGAAGGTACTTATCAATTGCTGAATTATCAATTACTCATTCTGCTTTTAGGACGCGGCGTTTGAACTTCTGGAATATTGTTTAGCAAGGAAAAGTACTTTTAAGTCATTTCATAGAATGATGTTAATATGCAATGGGTATAAAAAGCACCTATATACCACGGTATTTATTCTTGTATACATATTGGTTAATCGAACATATATAGGATATGTTATAAAAATGTTGTCTCTAATTGAGAAACGTGATATATACAATTACTTTTTGAACCCATTGATAGTGATATAATTTAATTAAATGTTAGTTATTAAAAAATTAAAGATTAAATTGCATAATTTTTCAAAAGAATTTTGTGCTAATTATTTAATTAGTGAAAGTAATTAATAGTTAATCTAGATATTTAAATGAAACCACATATTTTTGGTTTACTAATTATTGTTTACAATTATTGTGTATTACAAGATACATTTATCGAGGTAAATAAGCGACTGTTTACCAGATATTTTCATGAATCATGGCAGTAAATCACTGTCTTCAAAAAATGATAAAAATACTTAAATTAATGTACGCAGTTACAGGCGTATTTTATTTAATATTCATTTGCTTTCTTAAATATTTTTTGGACTATATGGTGAAATGGATATAATAAAAATATATAGTTTTGTTTAAGAAATGGATATGAACATTAAAATCGCCGTAAATGATATTGTTATACGGAAATACAAATTTAGTATTATTAATTAATTCTTTAAATCAAATAACATTTATCTAATCAACGTTGTTTTTAAATTTACATTTTTAATAAATGATTGCAAACACAATATTGCATCATGGGTACAGATCAATTGAAAATGTGCAATTTAATTTAATGTGAATTCGACAAAAATTGAATTTGTTTTTAATTTATAGGTTGGGAACTTACACCGCTAAAGTATAACAGTAAACTAATGAATAGCATCTGGGGACTTTACAACCGTTATTCGGTGCATAATTTCAAGAAGAACAACTCTAATGAAGGGGTGTTTGGGACGTTCGTGGCGGTTTGGGGAGCCATTACTGGCAACCATACACCCGCCGTGAACTCGGTGACTGCAACCGCAGTCACCAAAAATAATTCATAAATTATATAAAACAGGGAAACACAATGATTTAATCTCGTTTTTATTGTAACAAAAACGTTTGTACGTATATTATTGCAATAGTATTGCACATTTTTTTTAATTATATTTTTTACTGTATGCAGAGGAGTGGGATTTTTTGCTTTTTGGCAAGAATTGATCAAATCTTAATTCGACGCAATGGCAAAGAAAACAAAATACATCTGCATGTATGTTCTATACGTAATTTAAAAAAAAAATTGTTGTGATACTCATTAACTCAAGGGACTGCTAAACTATAGCTTTATATAAAAATATATAAAGGAATAACATATATAATTTTACAAAGATTAAAATATATCTATACAAACTTTATACACTATTATTTAAATATTAAATTTTTTGTACTGTTATTAAATAAATTGCAACAAATCTATAAAAAAATATTATTTCACGTATTATATGTAATTAAGATTTACATATAATCCTATTTATACTTTTTACATTTTCAAATTTGAAAGAATGAAAATTTTATCGACCAGACTGAGTACATTTTCTTAATTAAAATGATCGCTCTGATTAGAAATACTGTGCGAAGAAAGGGTTAAATCAGAATCTTGCCCCACATAAATAACACTCCTCTCAAAATTATTCAACCGATTATCCTCATTATTTTGAGCTTTTTGGCGTATTAAATAGGTTCTCGGATTTCTACGTTCTGAGAATTCATCGATATTACTGGAACTACTAGATATATTGACTTCTAAATCCAAGTAACCGGACGATGACGATAAATCTGGTTCTTTTACAGCCAAAGAAGTTTGGAACACATTATCATTGGCAGGCGAGTTATTTTTCTTCTCTTGTATAGTTTGATTTAATAAAACGTTTTGTTCGCTAGTCTTTTCACCAGTCCATTGAGTAAATTTGTTTCTTCTCTTTTTACATAAACATCTTCTGCAACGATTTTTCTTAAAAAGCGAATAATCCTTCATATTACATATTTCTCCACATACTGTATAGGTGCTCTCATTCGAATTTCTTATGATTTTTTTCGTAATCACAGCATTCTTTATTCCAGGAAAGCTAAAATTCGATTGTCTAGGATGAAAATTTCTCGCCTTCCTTTTTATTTTTGCTAGTTTCGTTTGCGTAGACTTGGTCATAGACTTATTGTTGATAACTTTATATGGCAAAGATACTTCCATATCTCGTGGACAATTCTTAGAGATATACGAGTCTGGAAAAATATTTATGTCGAAAACGGATGGAATATATATTAAATTTTCTACTTGCAGATCTAATTCACAGCTTATTTCGGAATATTTCGGTGTAAGATTTTCATTTTTTCTTGAAAATATTTTGTCATACTCTTCGTTTTCACGTTTTGTAGATGAAATGGCAGGGTAATCGATATCTTTTACATCTTCCATGTCTACAAATGTGGATGGATATTTCATGATACATTGGTATGTCAAACCATCAAGCTTTTCATTCGTTTGAATACTTTCACTTTTCACGTAGTTAATCCTTGCCGGTATCTCCCACGTATCACCTTTTCTTCGTGCACGAAGCACGTAATTTAAAAACGAAGATAACGGAGGATGTATGTTTGTGCTAGGATAATAATGCTAATAACAAGATACGTAAAATTAAATTATTATAGATGAACATTCATTAACAGTGAACTGCTCAAAACAATTGGAAAATCACATTTTAAGGTAGGAAATGATAAAATACACTGGTAAAATATATATGAGATTTAATAACTTTTTCGTTTTATTAGCATAAAGTAACGTCAAAAAATAGCAGCATTAGCTTTTGTAATTTTTCATTCACATACATGTACATATGTATATATATAAATATATACATTTGAAATCAAATTAAGTTTATTACAGAAAAATTTCACGTGAAATGCAATTTTAGCTTGCTCAGAGTGGTAGTAAACAGGAGATAATAAATAACAAAAATTAGCAAGTTTATAAAAAGTAAAAATAATTCATGACGTATAAATCTTCTTGCAATACCAAACATCGATATAAAAATTATTCATAGCTATTATTATAAAATAGTTACAGTAGAAAGTAACAATGAAACATGTGATTTATCCATTTTAGAGATGGACTTTGTTTATTTTTTTTAACATTCGACTCACATGGTACAAAAAACAAATTAGAAACGCGATTTTCTGATTAGTTTGAGTAGCATAAATTAACTAACTAATAAATACTTCAATATATTAAGAAAATCATATACCTCTTGACTTTTACCACATTTCTGTTCTTTTCCCAATGAGTACAAGCTCAGCACTTTCTTCATGTATTTCTTAAATTTGCGTAAGACATTAATTTTGCCACATCTACCGCGTTTGATATCATTTTCGTATAAAGCATCGTGATTGTTTCCTAAACAATTAGTCCTTAATGTATTAATTTCTGCACGTAACTCGTCCAAGTTATTGGAAAGTGTTTTTATCTGATCAACCACATGACTCATTTTCCGTTGGTCGCGGTAACATGTTTGCGACATGCCGATCGTAACAGGATCAGCTGTTCGAAATAAACAATTTTCAAGGAAGGTTACGTAATACAATATTCGTTTATGTATCACGTGTATCGCCGACACAATTTAAAACTAGAAATAATACATCCTTCCGTGCCGAAGAGATACAGAGTATTAACTTTCTACCCCATAATAGGGGGTCAATATAAACACGTATTAAATTTTCATTTCCGAACGGTAACGCCAAATCGACGTCACCATTGATAGAAAACATAACCAAGAAAGGAAACTAGAATTTACTAACATGTACACATACTGAACAAGAAGGAAGAACGATTGACAATCGGAAGATTCAAATGTTCTGGAAAGCAATCAGGATCTCTGAGCTCGTATTAAATATCATTTATTTGATTCGCCGTATGTCTAGGTACATTAGTCGTCAGTCGGTGTCGTGTATCATAACGGATCGACGCGTGATGTTTGGTTTAATACAAAATGGAAAAAAAAAAAAAAGAAGAGAAGGGAAAAAGAAAGAGAACTCTTCCTCCCTAGCACGTAAATCGACACGTAATACTATACTCGTACTTTTTATATATACAATTATTTATTACCCTTTTCTATGACATTGGCCTCCGTTTTAAAATAATTATCATTTTTCAAGGGACAGGCGCAGATTTTTGGCTTTCCCGCATCCCGGGTCCCTCCAAAAAGCGTTATAACAATTATCGCGTCAAGATGCAAAAATAACAATAAAAATAGATAAAAATGATTAACATTATCGCGTAAACATCGACGAAGAATTTTCGCGCGTTACATGTACTCCCAAGTTCCGTTCCCGCGTTTTTTCAACCGCGAAAAGAACCGATTAGAGAATTTCCGTTCTGTGATTCGTTGTTCCGTAAATTATATCATATTGTTTGCTAAATTCGTGCTGTAAAATGGCATCGTTATCGTACTTCAATAAATTAACCGTACAAAAAGGGACTGTTGCATTTAACACGATCATCACAATGATTCGTAGTTTCCCTCATTCTGTATACATATATATATATATATATGTACCTATATATATATTCTTTTTTTTTCTCTTTTCTTTTCTTGCAATAGACTTGCACACAGGCGTTTCTGGAATGCTGTTGTCGATCGAATATCATCTCGCATTTCGTTCACCCATCGATTATTAAACGTGTCGTAAGGTGAACCGTGTGTACTCTTTTGCTCTAGTAAGTTTTCCTAAAAATCGAGGTAATCGGGTTGCACGTTACGTCGCCTACGAATCTCATTTAAACAATACCTTGTCAGCGGGTCTTCGGAGAAGAAGCGAGTACAGACGACTATCGAATTACAATCTTCTTCTTATACTTCTTCTTACGTTTAATTTTCACCATTGGAAACAGATCCTGATCGTTTTTACGCGACCTGATAGGTTAGCAACGAACATCAACAGCTACTACCGTTCCTGAATACATATGACCCGCGAGAATGAGCGATACACATCTCAATTTCGGTTCTTATCTATAATACTGATAACCGTTAATGAAAAAAAGACGAAATCGCTAATGACAAAGAATAATCGCGCCGCTTCTCGCCGAAGGACCCTTCTTTATCACCGATACGAGCTAACAATCGTTCCTCCAGCGTTCGTCGCGCGCATCGGGCGCATCGACTATCTTAATACTTAACATCTAACACATAACCTAACGCGTCTAACGGTATTATAAATAACATAGAAGACGAAATATCAGAGAAAGAAGAAGTAGAAGTGACTGATTGGATCTCCGGCTGTCGACCATAGAAGCAACAACAGACTAGCAGACACCATCTTCCCTTACGTTTTGGCCGTTTTGCTGTTCATTTCTTGGTCCCTCTTTCTCTTCCGTTTTGTTTTTGTGGCACAGCCTTGTTCCTCCTGCTCCGTCTAAGATCACGGCCCTCCCCTTCTTATGGATCTTCCTCTTCACGATCGACGAAGACGACAAGAATTTTTGTGCAATGACATAGCCGGGATTTAAAGGAGGGCACAGATCTGAAAAAGGACACGTCCTGGTCCTGGAGAGGATTCTCACCCGGATTTTCATCGCCACCCACTCTTATTAATGCGTTTTAGGGCAGCACATTCCAGTGTTTTGCTCTGAGCTCGGCTTTTCGTGTCCCGCTCATCGGCTTGTTTCAGAATGTAACTCTTCGAATACTCTCGGGCGTGGATGTGCACAGGTGTCGTGTGCTTTCCATGGACTAGCTCAGTTTAATCGGCCGTAGTACGGTCTGTCGGGAATTCGGGGAGGAATATTGGGTACGGGACGCCTATAACACAGACAGTGATTAAGTACTCGGTGCTTCTTGCTGGAATGTTCGAAACGCGACGATTGATTGCTTTAACAAACGGCTAAAAACGGTGATGAATTGTCACAATCACGTGAAACATAATTTCTCGCCCTTTAAATGCGAAGGGATTAGAAAATTTTTGAAATATCTCGTGCTATAGATCTTGAAAAGTTGGTGTACAATTTTGTCGTGTCTCGTACTTTCAAATTTTATGCGAAAGAATTGCGATTTTTAATTTCTAAATTGAAATGTTTAATATGTCATACCTAGAAATTTTTTGCAATAAAAAATTTATTTATGCGCCGTAGTTCCAGGAGGCGGCACCAGTGGTCAAAATATAAAAATATAGTTTCATCTATTTATTAATTTCTGAAAAATAAAATAAAATTTTTGTATCATAATATATATATACACAAGCAATTGAATTCTATTTATAAAAATATTACGAATACAACCATCTTCGTTGTAAAAGTTGACTGTCAAGTAGCCAATGACGCCTCTTAATGACAGTATTGGCTAGGAAAGTGCTAGACTATAATAAGAATTTAATGTATAGTCTCGAAAGTTTGTTATTAATATTTTGGAAACCAAGAAATACTTGCCGCTAAAATCAGAATCAAAACAAAAATCGCAATGCTTTATTTCGCATTTAAAGGGCTAGTAAACTGTGTCATGACTAATTAAATCTACTTTTCTTTTTTTTTTAGCACTTGTACATGATGATTTTAAGTAAAAAAATTGAACTGTGCATATTTACTTTACTAAGCCATGATATGAGAATAAATGTACTATATGTAAAATAGAATATATCTTGTATGCTGAAAAACCGATGATGAGAAAAATAACAATATAATCACCGAGTGTGTCATTATGCAATATAAAATGCAACGAACATATTATGGTCTTCAGTATGTATAGATACAAATAACAATAACGATGAAAATACGCAATGAACTTGTTCTGTAACACGAAGCACACAAATAAGTTATTTATAATGAATAAGTGAATAAATGATACAATTAAAGATAACGCGTATGGGATGATTTGCAAAAAAAAATAAAAAAAAAATAAAAGATCCAAGATTTGCACAACATGCTCAAGCAGTAGCAAAAACACATGCAAGAATGAACGTATATAAAGGACGTTCGTTCTACTATCGGTCAAAACCGTTTCCTTTTCACCTTTAAATTTACAAACCACTCGACACCTTCAAAAAGAACATTACGTAGAACGCGAATACGCATTCCAGCGTACGGGGTAATCAGGACAATCTCGTACATTCTCTATTAAAAATAATGCTTGTTATTTGCACGCCAACGGTACATGGAATCAAGCGAAAATCAGAGAGGAATTAGTGGAACATGTAAAAAACATGGCGTATGTCGACAGTTGACAATCAAAACGGTCAAGTATAACACATTGAATACAAGTGTTACAACAACTAGAACATTATCCAGCCGCAGAAATCAGACGCTAATTTAATTTCAGCGGACACTAATTTCCCCAGCGGAAATGCGTTTCCGGTTATCAGATAATAACACACACTTCTCTCCGAATTCTCGTTCTTGTACACATATGTATATATATATATATGTATATATCTATATTGATATAGATATATATTTCGAATCTATAACATGTTATTTCCTATATACACATTTATATTGCAGTAAAACAGTGTATGCATATACCACGCGTCCGTCGCGCAATATTACAACATGGTGAATCGTGTGAAGTGCACAATCCATACGGAATAATTCACTAAGTAACCCCGCCAGCGTTTCCTTTGTCTCACTTGCGAAACGCTCTCCATGACAGACGTTCGAGGACTAACTGTCGACGATCGAGTTCAACGACCGCCGCTACCTCTGGCGGTGAAGCGTAGAAAAAAACGTTCCTATCAAAATCAAGGGTATAACAGGTATAAAAATTATGACGAATCCGCTAACGCGCTAAATACTAGCGGGAAGCTCTGTTAACATTTTCTCAGGAAACATTGGACATTTTCTTTTGGAATTTACGAATGATTTTTATCAACGGCATGTCCATTTGACACCGTGGGGTTACTTAGAGCTTCTATTATCTACGATTCGCCGCGATGTCGATCTAAATATCTTAACCGCGTGAAAATAACGTCGGCGACGAATCCAATCGCGATTCGCGTTTCCATCGATTTTTATTAATTACACGTTCACCCCCTATCGCTCGTCTACCATTCCACCGTCGTTCTCGCGTTCTTGTTACGTGCAATTGTATATACGTTTACACTCGGCCCGCGGATGTACAACAGAATTACGCTTATTACTCGATGCTTCGTCTTACACAATGTAAGCTTCGTGTTTACTAGAACTTCGCTATATTTAAGGCTTTAGATGGAAGCATGTATAACAATAATCTGTCGCGTGAATAGGATGCGTGTCACAGTCATGGAACCTTGTTCATCCAACTACTCTCTCTCGTGTATTTCCGTGCGCGATTTCTTCTCTTCTCTTCCTCTCTCTGGTTCGTGGGACGATCTGAACGTACTAGTGTCGAGTCAGACATTGAAAAATTGGAACATAGATACGGCGAGGAAACAGGATCTTTGATTCAGACAAATCTTATTACGTGAACCGTGGCCTATGTGATTGTTAGATTGCGAAACTCACACCTGTAAGGTATCAGACTGATTATATATTTCATAACGGATACGTTCAGATTCGTCTCCCGATTGGACGATTAAATGTTAGGTACGGCAAGAATATTGTTCTATGTTCACAATATGAATGACTTCCTCGTTTTCTTCCATTCATTATCGGTCTCTTGACAGTGTCAACGCCATTTTCACTGGATACGGTCATAAAAGCCGAGGGTTCGTTCTCGAGGACCTCTTATTAGGCTCGATACGCAAAATGTGTATCATCATCGATCGTACAAAGTGTAACTTAAAGGGTACGAAGATTTCTCCCTCTTTCTTCCTTTTAAACAAAAAAATCTATTAATCGTTTAATTGACGGTACGAATGCGAAGAAATATCAAACAGGATATCGTGAAGGTTCTTAGGGAAATTTCACGACTTACCGATGATAATTTCTGCGTTTATCGTCTTTCGTTGTAACACTTGAAACAAAGATTCCACCCAGTCAGAGACTAACATTAACGACCAAAATGATTTTTCTACTATAAAATAAAAAAAAAAAAAA
>NIJG01000162.1:160313-189052 GCA_002201625.1 Euglossa dilemma
TAATTTAAAAACAATTACAATATTAACTAACTTAATATAAGTTGATTAAATCTATTAATTACATAATTGGAACAATTCACCCGTCAAATTGACGGGTCCCGTAAACCTAGTGTTAATATCAGAGCAAGTAAAAAACAACACCAACAAAATGCAAAATAATTAAATCAGGAAAGAAACTCATCGATGTAAAGAATTATTTAAAAAAGTAGCAGCAGAAACATAAAAGATCAGCGAAACGAAGGAATTTAAAACAATCCGATAAACTTCGCAATTAAGAAGTACATTCCAAATGAAAGTTTCGATAAAACAAAATGTTAAAAAAAATTTATATAAAGGTTTTGATATGATTCGTAACGTCTGTTCGAACACGTAATGACTACCTGATTCATTTCATCTTTTTTAGGAACAAAATAATATTCCGCTGGATCCATTATGTAATGACCATCATGTGCTTGGTATCTTTCGGCATAAAATTTGTTTTCAGCTTTCTCATTGCAATGTGACTTTCGAACTTCATTTGGTTTTGTCCTCGAACATTTTTGGGAATAACCAGTGTTTCGCAAAAATTTCGGCAGTGGTACTCTGGCATCACAACCTCTGTCTGATAACTCGATAATTTTCCGTACATCCTTGGAAATCTTCGGAACGATGGGCGATATGTTATCCATGAAAAAGAACAGCGGACTATCCGCAAAGGAATTCATATTCGACAACTGCACTGAGATTTAGAAATCGTAAATGGTACCAGCTGTATAGCCTAAAAAATTTGTCAAACGTTTATATTATGTCGGGGAAAATCACATTGCTCGATGTAAAGACTTCCTGTTAAAATTTCACAAGGTAGTGCTCGGTCGAATCCACTTGATTTTAAGTGTCACTTGCAATTTTGTATCGAATAATCATCCTTCGGGTTAACTATATTATTTTCGTTGACATTTTTGCAAACGGATCAATTCTATCATCGTCAAGTGTTTTCGAGTGTGTTCAGAAATTAATTGTCACTCCCACTTTAATTTGATATCGTACAATCTATATAAAATTAGATCATTTGAAGATGACAATTTCGAAATAGTTTATTTTACTAAATATTTAACTCTTCAAATAATTTATTTGCAATCCTAGACATCGGTTGGTAAATAAGATATCTACTGAAACTGATGCAATCGTTACACGCATGGTGACACCTATTGGAGCACTGAAGAATGTAGATTTAGCGTCTTATCATATGAGATAATAATCGAATTGTAAAAATATTTACAGTTGATGATGTTACCAACAATAGAGAAAATTGGAACTAAACTATAACGTTAGAAACAAGTTACAAAATAGGTTATAATAGTAAAGAAAATATAGAAATAAACAATTCAACTCTTTGACTGCTAAAGGCGTCCTCACGTATCCATCAATATATACGAAAGGCGTAAAAGTTATAATAAAAACTCTCTGCATTTTCTTTTTACTATAATTTACAATTTAAGTTTAGTAAATTAAAATTGCTTAAAAAGTTACTTAACCCCTTGTCATACTATTTAACTCAGAAGAATAATCGGAAAAGGTGCTCGAAGAGACGGAGACAGAGTGTCGAAACTTGAAACACGATATAAACAGAATTGTTTGCGTACTTAATTTATCTAAAAAATTGTTGTCAAACATGGCAAAAAATAAATCTAATAATTCATGATTCGCGCTTAACTGATTAAAAGTCAGACAAAATTCTCGACGCGAGTCAGACATCAGTCAAAGTATGGCAAGGGGTTAAAATGAAAAAAAAAAATAGATATTTTAATTTATTTGCAATTATTATTTCTTTAAATTCTAAAAATGATATTTTAAATCTCCGGGGACTCTTTTGATCAGTGGACAACCAGTCGCAGAGACTGACATGTCACGATCGCGCCGCAGTCAAAGTAAAATTTATTTATTTATTATCATCATCACAATTTTTATTTGCAATAATTATACTATTTTTTCTACACTGTGTTTATAGTGTGTTCCAGGAAGCATTGTGGCGCCAAGGGAAACAATATGGTGGTGTTGTAACTCCCATATATCGTCTGTTTAATATTCAGAGTTTTCTGATTAAATCGTTAGTTTCTTATGTAAATATGATGTTTGAAACTCGTTCCTTTTTTGATATTTGTGAAGGGTAGGTTGTGCGAAAAACATCTAGATTTGTAATAGGTTATATCGGAATCCACCTCATTTTTTGTACGATTGCGTGAAATTTATTATTTATCTCTATATATTTGGAATCATGAAATGTATTTCATTTTTATGTGGGGCTCGTTAATTTTGTTTAAAGTACTCTGAATTATTGGAGACTGACAGCCACATTTTATTTTCACGAGTATTCATTATCTTTGAACTTTCCTTTTTGGTTGGGTTTTTTATTACCTAGATAGAGAATAGTCAGGGTGAATTAAATTTTCAATAAGGTAGGCTATTCTGAAATTAATTATAATTTATGATTATATGTTTCTATGTTAAGTTAGAATTATAATTAAGTTAGTTGTAAGTTAAGGTCTCAGTAGTTAAGTGAATTTATAAGTATATAAGGAAACTACACTGCAGTGCTAACATATTTGTCTTTAAGTTAAGTAAAATATTTAGTATTTAGTAGTACTGAATAAATAGGATATATTTAATTCTTTGCAGGATATTTCATTTCTATTCTTTTATTTTTCTAATTGTTTAATTACTCTATATTTTCTAGTCAATAAACGTGTAACATATTGCTGTGTAATCAAAACATATTCTTCTTGCTTTTATCTTCATAATTGTCGATTGTTATATTTTTTTGCCCAATGAAAATGTGCAATATCGATTCGTGAATGATAGAAAAATAACACATAATTTATCTCGTATTTCTAGGTTTAATTTATCTTTTATTTCTAGGTTTACTTTTCCACGTCGGTTTCTTGTTTATATTCTTTTTGATGTTTGATTTACACAACGATAAGAAATTGACTGTTTTGCAAACGTGCAGCAAAAGAAAAATTTATCTAAATATTTGAAAATTTTTATGCGAAAGGTAGGATGGTTGGGACGTAATTAGGATGAGTCTCCATTCGCAGCCCCTCCTCGTGATGTAACCTGGGCAATCGGTATCATTTGACGTATAATTCCTATTTGTATCACTATAGTTGCATAATATATAGCTATTAGCTACGATACGAATATGAATTGTATTGCAAGTATTAGGTTGGTGCATATGAAATATCGGATTTATTTACATGCGAACGTTTGTCTTCCTGTTTTCTTTATACTTTTGGTTTTGGCATAAGCTCGTTTATAGTCGTACTGTCCATTGCCAGAGTCACATTTCAACAAAGGAGATTTTC
Source organism: Euglossa dilemma (assembly GCA_002201625.1). Classification (NCBI taxonomy): domain Eukaryota; kingdom Metazoa; phylum Arthropoda; class Insecta; order Hymenoptera; family Apidae; genus Euglossa; species Euglossa dilemma. The sequence continues at coordinate 163,655 of NIJG01000162.1, forward strand.
TCGAAAGTGTTCCCTTTTGTTATTTCATTTGAATTTTCTACCGATATGAATCTAAACGATATTCGTATAATTTTTTTGTACGAGTATAAACTTGGTAATAATGCTGCAAAAGCTGCACGCAACATAAACCAAGCGTTTGGGGAGAATACAGTTAATGATCGAAAAGTGCAGCGTTGGTTTGAAAAATTTAGGTCCGGTGATTTTTCACTACAAAATGATCCGCGTGGGAGACCCAAAACGTCTGTGAAAAATGATGATCCGAAGGCATTGGTGGAAGCGGATCCAACTGTATCCACGAGGGAACAGGCTACCAGGATGAAAATTGACCATACAACAATATTGCGACATCTTTCTGAAATTGGCAAGGTGAAGAAAATGGATAAGTGGGTACCGCACGAACTAACTGAGCGAAATAAGCTGGATCGGTTGAACGTATGCTCATCGTTACTATCCCGATTTCATCGAGAGCCATTGAAATATGAAGTTTTGCAGCACCCAGCCTATTCACCGGATCTCTCGCCAACCGACTTTCATTTTTTTAAACATTTAGAACTGTTTTTACGAGCTAAACAGTATGAAAATGAAGACAGTTTGAAAAATTCGATATCAGAGTTTATTGATTCTAAAGATCAGAATTTTTTTAAGACAGGCATCTATGCTTTAAAGTCTCGTTGGGAATAGTGTATTGAAGCGAATGGAGCATATTTTGATTGAATAAACAGCTTTTGAAAAAAGATATGCAATTTTATATATTCACTTAAAAATCCGACATTTCATATGCACCAACCTGATATATAGCTATTAGCTACGATACGAATATGAATTGTATTTCAAGTAGTAGGTTGGTGCATATGAAATATCGGATTTATTTACATGCGAACGTTTGTCTACTTTTTTTATTTAATATTATTTACTCGTAATTTTTATATGTATATCAATTATAATAATGTTGAACAGTATCTATATTTTTGTTTTTCTTCATCAATTGTTGCTTCAGTATTATTTCTGTTTTGAAGACATTCTGAAATTCTAAAGTTAACAAATCGTTCTATAGTTTCCATAAACATACTGGAATATTTTCCCCAAATATAGAAAAATGTACGCTAATGTTAGTATTTTAGATTTTCAGTATAATATTTTTTCTTCTCCGTTCCTAGTAGTCTTACTACTCTTCTTATCATTTACTGTGTCACACACTACATTCATTATCTAGTATTTACTCTAATCTAACATTTTGTAATCATTCCACAGCGATTTCTCTGGACTTTCAAGCAACTCCAAAATGAATATAGGAAAATTAAAAATAACCTAAAAATATTACACAATAAAAAGCTCGCAATAATTAAGACGAGCTTACTAATCACGTCAGAGTCTTCTGGTATCATCTTCAATCGGTAATGTTGAATGCGATACTTACCAACATAGGATAAAGGAAATATTTATTTTCATGAAATTTAAATTATCAATAAATTATCGTAGTATAAAAGGTAGTTAACATAAATAACAGTCTTAAATAAAATAAGCATAAATTATCTAAGGATATCAAAACTGAATATGTTTCATTATCTTATGTTACACATATCACACTCTTATAGATCATATTTATCATCAGAGTAATAAAACAATAATAATTCATACACCAAATAGAAATATAAAACATTACAGGTCTATCATTGTTTCAAATTTTCTCCACGATCGGTATTTCACATCTCGAAGCACATAAAATATTAGGTTTATCTTCTATCTCGNGCGAAATAAAATTAGGGACAATGTTTAATCATATTTCTAGAAATTATTTTCCTGAAGGTCTGTTCCAGAAAACTCAGATTGTATCAGTAAACCTAATCTTAAAAATACTGTAGACCGATAAAAATCGAAACAAATGGATTAAAGTGTTTAAAATTATCAACACACGTTATTTCATCTTACTGCAAAAATACCGTCACGTGTCAAAGTACGTAGCGAATAAAAAGAGTTTCTTTTTTCCAAATTAAATCTTTTGATATTCTTTAAGATGGAAAATTCAATGGGACACGTTCGCAATCTAGTTGTTTCGTTACGCGAAACGTATTCTTATGTTTTTTTTCCATCATATTACGCACAGAGCGATTTAAATGTTCCGTTAACCTCTTGTAACAATCTGTGCATGTAAAATAAGCAGAACGTTTCCCATGGATTCGATATGTTAAACAACGACGGCAGGACATTGAGGATCATTGAAGTAAAAACACCCAGCCCTTTATCTTCTTCTGCTGGTAGGAATCTCGTTTTCTTTTATTTTACCTGCATTGTAACTTCAAGAATACCATTCTCTTCTTTTCTCTCCTCCAATTTGTACTTCTAATTAACACACAGCAGCAACGTTAACGTCTAATTTTAAACGTAATTAGTATTCATTGTTTTCAAAGAGAGAACGAATATGATTGGAAAGCAGAGTATTCTTAAACAAAATTACGATACACGATAATCGAACGTGATGGTGAAAACATAATTTAATTCATTTTCTATCTCGTAACCTCTGACATTTCTCTTTTCCACCGCAAGTTCAAGGAATATCGATATTTTTATCGTCGAACAAAGTTGATGATGTGATAGCAGTATTTTTAAAACAGCAATTGACATTGTTCTCGACGTGATAACAGTGTAGCAAAGTTTCAAATACAAAATAAGCTAACCATGCAACCTCCTTAGTAGATATCAGCTATAAATCAACAGTGAAATCTTCGATTTAAAAGTATTTCCATCTTTAAACATAATTAAATCATCCATTACATAACCTTACTCGAAAAAGTTTGATCACAGAAGGAAAATAAAACGTTCCATTGAAGCTTTGAAATATTTAATATTAATTCATTTCGAACAAATTGCTAGACTAAATTCAAATTCTCATCTCTCGCGTTAGAAGTAACTTAATCTATCGCTGAAATGTCACGAAATTTTAATAACTAACCCGACGAATAAACAGTGGACGTAACCCTGATGGTGTAGATCGTTCGATTAACGAAGACGAGGAAATCGTGGGAAAAACCGAAAGCAGTTCCGGAGGAAGTTCCCCGTCCGATCTGAAAAAGCGTCTTCAGCATCATCCCTCGCCGAACGAAGTGACGCGGCTTGCGAATCGCGTGATCAACATCAATCGTCGACTATCCCGAAAACGGGACTTTTACTTTCACGGTGCAACCAGTCGAATCGAGGAGAACGTTGAAACGGAAGAGACAGAAGAGCAAGAGACTGTGTCCTCGAGGAAATCTCACAGCGATCTCAAATCAAAGGACGCTCGAGCTCGCAGAAGAGCGAAGATTCGTTCGGATCACGACAGAGAGGAGAGAATGATGGTCATCTCGAAACCTAGCGATACTTCCGATGTGAAAAATGAATCGAGCAATAGCCAAAGATCCAACAACAGCTCGTTGATCGAACGTAAATTCGAGCAAATTTCAGCGAAAAGTTCCGAACGACAATTAGGGATCGAAATGTTAAGCAACAATGCTCAACGATACTCGTCGTTGTCAGCGAGATCTTCAACTACTTCCGGTCTGTACCGTAACCAGCAAGACGAAATCAATAACGATTCGTCTAGGTCCCAACGAAACGATCTTCGTATTTGCTCTAATACCTCTTGCGAAGATTTCTCGAAAGCCAGGCTCGATTTACAGCCCGGTTCTTCTCCAGTTTCATTAAAAAGCTCATCGCATAGCAGGTACAGACCTTGCCGCGGAGTGATTCTGCAGAATCTGAGTTCCGGTAGCGAGGCAGAATCCAATTACGAGGTTATGTCCGACAGAATCGGTCCCAACGAGAACATGGAACACTTCGCGACTGAACAAACGAATATTTTCTCCATGAACGTTCCGACGATTCGAAATTTAAACGACAATTTACCAGCCAAACCTCTGTCCTCGAGAAGATCGTCCAATCATATCGCGTGTAATTCCTCGAGAAGCAATTATCTCGAAGACATCGTCGCATCTCCTGTCCCGAGGGTAGACTTTACCGAGAATAAATTCCGTCCAAGTTTAATTAATCCAGTAACATCCGCGTCTCTGTCCTCCGCGAGAAGAATAACGCATGACAGATCTTTTTACAGAGTTCTGGATAGTTCGAGAAGCGACTGTACTCACGATATGAAAAGTACGGTAAAGCAACTGGTGGAAGAGCCACTGTTCTTTTCCGCTAGAGAAGGAATTCGAGATTGCGACAGAAAAGAAGAATTTTCTTTGCTCGCTGGCTCGCCTTGTACCGATATTTCTCCGCGTAATCTCGACGCTAGAGTTCCCAAACACGTGTCCCACCATAATCTGACGAATCTCAAGAGGAACGCTTACAGCGAAGATGGCTTCGATCATCGGGAAATCCCTACGAACGAATATTCCTATCCTTCGAACTCGGTTCTCTGCGAAAATCAAACTTGCACCTCGACTCCGACAGGCATTCGCTTACCAGAAACAATCCCGGAAAGTCCAACGTTCGAATATCCTCCAAGTAACAATTCAGAACCCTATCTCTCGCGTGTAACTAATAGAAACGCTTTGAAGGAAGCGATATCCAAATGTATCTTAAGCTACGATAGCCAGAACGAGGTTAAAGTCACTCAATTGCAAAACTTCACGCCCGCGTTGCAATTTCAGGCGAGCGCGAGCGAAAATCAGAGTACAGCTTCGACTTTCAGAGAATTCCACGCGGGTGATTCGACGAAATCGGCCGAGGAGAACCTGTATTCGTCGGAGTCCAGCAGGAACGATCAAGAAGCGCGTAATCAGCAGTCGAGCAAGATTATCAGCGACAAGGAATTCGTGCACGTTCCCACTCTGGTTCTAAATTCGCGAGAAGTGTCCTACTGTTCGTCACCGATCAGCAAGCCATGCTCGGAGAAGCGTCTGGACGCCGATACTTTGATCATGGCACTGTCGAGCGCCGCTTTGAAACAGCAGACAACGAAGGATAACTCCGAGAATTCCTACAGCGAGTCCTGCATCGATAGCAAGACTTATTCCAGGCCGGGATCCTCCGAGATCGATTTATCGGCGGATATCGATTTAAAATCCAGGTCGATCAAGTCCGACGAGAATCAAAGCAGACCCACGACGTCCAGAACGTATTGCAGATCGTTCGTAAATACGAGATCCAAGATTCCCGTAAAAATCCGCAGCAACAGAAGTAGAATGTCAATGACGAGGTTCAACGAAACCGAGAAACGAGTAATTAGTCATGCGACGAGTCCGACTGCTTCTAGATCGTTAGCAAGTCGCTCCTCGTCGCCGGAAACTCACCGATTCGAGTCTGAAAGGAACAACAAATCACGCGGAAGTTCTCAGTTTATAAAAAATTACACTCCAACCGATAACGAAAGATCTACCGAAGTTATGGTTGGATTTCCGGTAGATACGGATTCGAAGGAACACGAGAGATTCTCCGACAGGAAGTCCGTCGATAACAAGTCGGAAAACGAGGAAAAATCGGATCTGCTGTCGAAAGACGTTCAATCGAAGACTTCTTTGTGTTTTCAAACTCGAATAGAAGACGATGGAAGCAAAGAGAAGGTGGAAATAGACGACGGGGATGCGTCTTCGACTAATCATCTCACCGAAGGCAACGATATATCTTCTTCGACGTCTAGATCCTCGATTCGGTCGGAAAACTCGAGAAAATCAGACAGAACAGACGAGCAGAATTCTCTGAACCGCAGCGTGACCTCGGAATCGAATTCTCCTCAAGAAACCGTAACGAACGTTGAAACCGTGGAAACATTCGGGGATCATAACGAAAAATTGGACAATTTCTGTTCGCGAATCTCGAGAACGCCGAGAAATTCGATGGAGAGTTATCGGAGCAAACACGCGTTCAGCACGTACGAGGGTGAAATTTTCGAAGAAACGAAGGAGGAGAGGCGTACGAGTTTGTTCGAGAATCAAATCGGCGACGGTGGTTACCAAAGCGTGCCGATGGAGGACTCGATGAAGTTCGAGCTGGCCTCGGAGATGGAGGAATCGGCGAGAGGCAAAAGAGCGGCGGAGAATCGCGACAAGCATCGGTTTTCCCTGGAAAAACTGGCAGCCGATCAGTTTCGCAGAAATATCAGCACGGAACAGGCGAAAAGCATTCAGTCGGACACAGCTACATTCTTCGGGGAGAAATTCTATGAGATTCCGCAGTTTTCTCTGGCCTGTTCCTCCTCGACGTCAAGGCTGCGGCGCGACAAATCGAGAGACTCGCCGCGGACCAAGAAGAAGAGCCAGGACAGATTTCCTTTCACGATTTCGGAAAAAACAAGTATCGCCTCGATGAAGTTCAAGGTCCCCGGCCGACTGGGCAACCTGGATGAAGACGAAGAGGACAGGAGCTACAGGCTAGACATGCACCCGAGCATAACTAGATTGGCCGGTTCTGGGTTCGAGGATTCACCCGCGGACATCATTAGTTACGTGGCGCGGACCGAGCTCGAGGATCGTTACGTGAAATCCACGGGGATGAAGGGGCTGGTGCAGAAATTTTCAGCTAGGTGGAAGAAGCCGAAAAAGTACGACGACAGGGCCGAGTCGAGCGCGAAATCCACCAGCGTGATCTATAAAAACAGGGATTATCGGGAAGAATGCGAGAGCTCGGTGGAGAGTTGCTCGGAGTCGTCTTTGTTGCGAGAGTTCAAGGTGTACAAGAGCCTGGAGGAGAAACAGAGCAAATCCGTACAGAATCCGGACTCGCCGGACGAAAACTCGTCGGTAATATATTCGAAGCATTCGAGCAACAGGGAAAGTTCGAAGAACGTGTCGTCGACGAACGCGGAAAATCCTTGCAGACGTTACGATCGCGATGATCTATGGGTTCAAGCTTTCAAGGACTTCGATTCCGATCGAGAAGAGGACACGAAGGATTTAGAAAAGGAAATGGACGAGTCGAAATCGAAGGATCCGTATTCGGTGTTCTTCGTTAAAAGCTCGCGAGACGGACCGGAAACTTCTGCCAAACCGTTTTTGCCGAAGGATGAGAAAAAGATGCGGAACGTTTCGACGGAGAAGCAGAAGAATCGTGTTAAATTCCGTAGCACTTCTTTGATCGTGACCCCGGAACGATCGGATGAAAAGGTGGGAAAAGAGTCCGCCAGGAACAGAGGATCCGAACGTGTGAGAAAAAGTAGGAAAAACATGCAGAGTGGATGCTTTTGTTTGAGATTCTATCGAATGATCGTGCCGATTTCCTTCGCGTCGATTTTTAAATATCGCTCACGAATAAATAATTCATCGTCGATAAAGAAGAGATCTCGAATCTCGTTGCAGAAAAAGAAGGGTTGATACTCATTTGTATTTCGTGCTCTATCGATACAATGAATATTTGTTCCATTTTTATAATTATGTACATAAACGATTAACAAAAGGTTGCAAATTAATCTCAGGTTCTTGTGTTTTACCTTTTCTTACTGTAGAGTGTAGTTGTTTTGTACGTGTATATTCGTAAAGTTACGGATTCGGTGATTACTTCAACGAGCTTGTTTAAACAATTAGTCCATTCTTGACTCATATCGGATACATCGTTATTATGTCGTTAAAAATGTGCTACCTTCCTTGTATTTTTTTTCGTTTTTTTTTTTTTTTGTCCTTTTTTCCTTTCTTTAAATGTAAAATTATGAATACTCGCCAAGAAAATGCACATCGAAAATCAATAATACGAGTCGTGATAAATAGGAGTATGATGTCGTCGTTCATGTTCTTTATTTATACGTCGTTCATACATATCTCATTTATCCTCAATAATAGTGTTGCACGCTTACTTCCATCTTTTTTTTTTTTTTTTCTTTTTCATGTTTTTCTTTTTTCATTTCGCTTTCGCTTTTTGCATACGAGTGAGTCTTTGCAGAAGATGCGCGTTTATCGAGTTTATCGCCTTAATAAAACGTTCTTTCGCTACGCTTTCTTTAACTTATTATCGTTATTATCGTTACCATTATAGAAAAAATAAGTCTTTAAATAATCACATAAGAGTCGTCGAGCCGTCGAGAATCGTGGGAAAAAGGAGGGCAGGGAAAAAGAGAGAACGTGTTTGTATACGTACGTACATGCATGCATACGTGAATTTTGCCGACACACACATGTAAACGATCTGTATATGCGGAATCGCGTGTGTATATGTATAGGTATGCGTATGTTCGAATGATAATAGTGTTACGGTCGTGTGTGCGTGTACGTATGGGATTCGCGTGTTCGTGTCTGTGTCAAGTATTCAAGGACAAAGGTAACATGTTTTCCGAAGTAACAGAGTGGTTGGCTCTATATGGTATTTTCGTTTACCAGCTCCCTCGAAATAACGATGATGTCGCTCTAAGTCTAGAAAAAAATCTATCTACCGAGAAGACCAGTCGTTTTCGCTTTAGTTAAAACTATACATACGAGGTACGCGTTACGCGTTATTCCGCTATACGGCCGGGAGCTTTAATCGATTCGATGAAGGGAGGTGGTCAACGACCACCGAGAGAGAAAAAGAGAGAGAGAGAGAGAGAGAGACCGGCGAAAAGGAGCATAAAGAAAATCAACGTTAAAGGCAACGCGTTTCCGCGATCTGCCTCGAGAGTACGCTCTTTCTTTCATCGTTTTTTCTCTTCTTTCTGGCGTTTCTAAAAAAGGAAAGGAAGCTCTCGGTTCACGCGGTACATCCCTACATGTTCACGCGTGTGCACACGAACGACTAATCGGTATGCACCGCATACGTTGATAATGGTATTTTTGTCCGCCATAGAGGGGCCATGTCCGAATACTTGATTAATTTACCGTATAAATCGATAACATGGGGAAAAGAACGTAAGAGGATTGTTCTGCGGAGGGGGGATCGAAATCAACGGAAAAGGAACATGTGAAATAAAAAAAAAAACGGTCGTTCGTTTGCGAACGATCAATGTTTTGTTTCGCTTGGAACGACTACGAGGATTGCCGTCGGATATTATACTCGTACATCGTGCTAAATTCGTCGTAGTATCTATGAAATTGCTATACGATGTCGAGAAAGCAATTCTACTCGGTTTGCAAGAAACATGTCGATTAGAATTCGTTGAAATTCATACTGATCACTCGTCGTTGACGGAACATAAGCTTCTCGTGCGCGACATTAATCATGCTGAACGAAAAGACGTTTGGAAAACAAAAGTAGCGAGTCTGTCTTCCTTCCTTTTTTAAAAACATTTCAAAAGAAACCATGTGAGTCTTCTTGTTCTTCCATTTGGCCGTTTTACCATTTGCACCGTTCAACTTCGTGTGTTCGAATTCGCTTACTTCTTGTTCGTTCGCTCATCATCATCATCGTCGAAGCTCGCACCATCAGGACGGGACTGACTGGGGAAACGACGTCACAAAGGAGGTGGAATGGAGAACTCTTTCCGTACGTAAAACAGAATATAAGGTTTACACTTGGCGACCGCGTCCGTAGTTGCTGGTCGTACAGAGCTATCGTTAAAGTGGAACCATTGTCCGTCGTGAACAGCGAAGGCAGTGTAATGTCCAGTTCCAGCACTAAAATGGATATTCCAATATTTATTGTCAAAGTAAATATCATCGTATCGTTATACATACAGCAGATCATGGGTTTCGCAATATGAAAGATACGGGCAGCTTATAAATTGTAAATAAGAACTTGACAGTTTCATTAGACTCGTTAATTTCTACTTCGTACAAACAAATATACCTTTTAGTACTATACTTGGCTCACAGAGTTGATTCTGTACGTTTGTTACATCACGAAAACGTAATGGTATTTACGTTTTTATCTCTTATAACTTCTTTCAATAAGTTACGGCATATCGTGACATGCCTCGAGTATTCACTAAGTTATTCACGACTTAATGCAAATCTCATCGAATCTTACATGATTTTAGAAAAATATAAAATACTCTGACTTATCGAAAGAGAGCGTGAGTGAATTTCATCCTACTTTATATGTAACAGAGTTCATGTAAAAAAAAAGGACGTTAAAGCATACCCTGAACCGTGATGCACAATAACGGCGGCTAAGTCATACAGATGGCTATTCGAAGCGCCCAATTTCGTTCCACTCATGCCACGCACCGTAAATGCAGACATATCAAGTGATTTCATCGGGAAATCCACCTGTGTGTCCACCTTCGAGCGATAGGAATTGCACCACCTAAATCTTTTAATGTGAAGGCACAACACCTAAAATAAAACGTAATCGTTAACTTCAAGTTACATCGTACGATACACAGAAAATATTTGCAAGAAACACAGCTTTCTTAACACTAGATTTACGGGACCCGTCAATTTGACGGATGGGTGCTTCAATTATACGATATTAAAAGATTTAATTAACATAAATTAAGTCTGTTAATATTACGATTGTTTTCAACGTAAACTCGTCGTTTGTTTTTTAAAGAAATTATGTGGTTTTCTTTACCCAAAATCTGACGGGTGTCCGTAGAAAAAGGTATACAAAAANAACGGGTGTCATAGGTAAACAAAAACCGCCAGTAAACCTAGTGTTAAAATAACACTGCGATAATTTCCGCGATATAGAAAAATTCGTAAATTTCAATACGAATACAAGTATGTGAAGTAAGAATTATACTTTGAAAGATCATAGAGAGATCATAGACATCGATGGAATAACGAGTATCAAAGAATACTCGTTTATACATCTGTTTCTAATTTGTACACTATATATCTTTAGAATAAAAAGGAATGATAAAAGAGATATACTGTTTTGAAAGTTATTTAACAACGAGTAGGATAGTTAATAAATGTATGCTAACATTAGGCAGCCTGTGTATCCAGAACCTCTTGGTGGATCTCTGTTTTCCCATGCAATTGTCACAAAAGTATAGTTCGCTATCAGCCAGTTCTTCGACTTTGAAGAATCTCGTTAGACTGTACGTGAGACTGCAGACTTCTTCCTGTTCTTTCGTTCGTCTCTGCAGTCTATCCGGTATATCCAGTGAAAGATCCTGAAAGGGCTCGTGCGTCTTGGAATCTGTACGGCAGTTCATGCAGTGGACCTGCGCGAGGAAACGCGATCCATAATTTGTCCGCGCTTCTCCCAAGAAGAAAATGAATAATAAAATGACTCTCCAAAAAAAAATGCTGATTCGGAAAGGGCACTCCCTCCTGTCATTCCGCATTGGAATAACAAAGTGTAACCGGAAACGCATTAACCCTCGCCTGGTGAGCGCCAGATCATTTTGATCTACGTACTGTCACGCATGAAAAGTAGTCACCGGTAGAATACCTAAGTACTCGAGATACTAATATTACCACTAAACCGACTGGCAATGCTTCGAAGCAACGAAACGTAACTCGTCTGTTCTTTCCTAGAGAACGAAATAAATTTTCCACAAAAAAAGAACTATACGAATGCAACGACTAATTCGAAAATAAGGAATTTTAAAAACGCTGATCCAGTTAAGAAAGAAATTCGAGAATTTCTATTCGACTAATAGATTGCATTCTTAAAATAACTATGAATGAACGATAGAAAAAGATACGTTAATAAAGTTAGAAAAGTACAGAATTCTAGTTTAACCCTTTGGGAACGAATGTCACGATATACGTGGAAGTTTTTTTAATTTCTCAGAACGAAAGCTGCATGGAATACAGCGAGGAATAATTTTAGCATTGTCATCGATGTCATAGATATTTTTTAACGCTTTGCACTCGGCGATTTTTTCGCTATGAAAGATTTTCATTTTTCATTTTTCGATTCCAGATTTTCTGCTATAAAACTGACGTCATTTTTTCCAGTGGTAAATAAAGAATCGTATAATAATTGACACGTGAAATTACTTGATTTCGATATCTCGTGTATCGTTATATTATCTTAAATTTGATATATTAACCCTTTGTACTCGGCGACTTTTTCGTTACAGAAAAACAGGCATTCGAAGATTTTTTGCCATTAAGTCGACGATACTTTTAAAACGGGAAATGAGAAATCAGATGCAAATTAAGACCTAGAATTATTTTACTTCGACATTCCACGCATCGTTGGTTAATTTAACCCTTTGCACTTATTAGTGATTAAGAATAGTAATAAAAAAATCGAATAATAACTTATTCCAGCAGAACTTTTTGAGAACTGTATGTTTCTCTGAGATTTTCTCGGGAAATGGCAGAAGAAATCAAGTCAAGATATAGTAAAATTACTAAGATATATAAAAGAGAACACGACCATCCACATCTTCGGCGAATATTATTCCGAGTGCAAAGGCTTAAAATTTAATATATTAACACTATGACGTCCATTGGTGCCATGCGAAAACTATCGATTAAGCGCCAGTGGTTACAAAAAATCTTGTACTTATTTACCTCTCAGAATTTCGAGAAAATGGAGAGATAGGATTGAGACATGGGAACCAACAATAATATTAGTGCGACACGAAAAAATCTAGAATAGACGTGCGTACGGCATAGTGTTAATTAATATCGATATTTGGGATGTAATTAACACTAGATTTACGGGACCCGTGAATTTGCCGGATAGGTTGCTTCAATTATACGATATTAACAGATTTAATTAACTTATATTGAGTCTGTTAATATTGCGATTATTTTCAAATTAAACTCACCGTTTATTTTTTAAAGAAAATATGTGGTATTCTTTACCCTAAATCTGAGGGTATCCGTAGAAATAGGTATACAAAATACCCCCATAAACCTAGTGTTAAATAGCACCTAAGACTTCTCGAGTGCAAAGGGTTAATTCACAAAATTTCTCTGGATTCGTTATGTTCAATCCTTCGGTATCCGCAAAGGGTTAACGGTAACGATCGTAACGAAGCTTCTTTGCCGAACTTTCCTCGAGAATACGTAGAAGAAACATAATAACATCGCAGATGAAAATGATGCAGCATCATCCAGACATAACGAAGCTCGATTTCGAGGGTTAAACAGAGCTTCCTCCGAGAACAATCCGGCGACTTACCACGCTAAGAAGAGTGCCTCCAAAGACAGCTGTTACGATACTCTGCTTGCCACGCAGACCGAGAGGTTCGTGTCCCAGTCTGGGTAGCAGTTGCAAAAGCTCCGTGTGCAGTCTGTCCAACATATAGGTGAGAAACTCGTGAGCATCTTGCTGTTGGTAGCCTCGAAATCTCGGCACGACTTTCCAAATGACAAGGAAGAGACACTCAGGAGAGATGGCCTGGCCGTTGGAACCGCCTAGGTTCAGGCCAAGCAGAACCTTCCTGAGTTCCTCTGCGAGCAAAGCGTCGCTCATGAACTCTTTTGCCCGACCGGGCGTGACGATTCGCCCTCTGTGCGTGGGCGGCTCGTCGAACGGGATGCCCTCGAGGCACGGCATCTGCGTGAGGTACTCGCAGAAATGGCTGATATTGTTGAACGACTGCAACACGACGTTCATGAAACAGGTGTTGCCGAGATTCCTCAGGCCGACGACCTTCTTCTCTTTGGTTATCTTCGAGCTCCTACGCTTGGTCGCCGGCCGATTGTCCCCGCTCGTCCCGTCCAACGAGTGTAGCCTCTTCCGCGCTGTCCTCGGCCGTAGGTTCCTCACCACCACTTCCGCCTTCCATAACGCGTCCGCGTCATTATCGTCGCTGTTCTCCCTCCTCGAGGACGGCGTCGTAGACGGCGACGTGTTCCAGTTCTCTTCGTTCTCTTTGTGCTCGTCCTTGCGGAAGGTGACGCGACGTATCTTCTCGATTTGGCCGCTCGTCGTGTCATTGATAACATACTCGTCACACATGTAACTGAAAGCGTATGTGTTTGTAAGTAAGCGTTAACGTTTCCAACCAGATGGCATAGTTAAAGTAATTGACGCGTTCGGCTCGTGGGTGTTGTACTTTCTTTTTCGGTATCGATAAATGGCTACTGTCTACGACTTATCATCGTTACACATTACGGCTAAATATAACCATTCCCGATGATACACGAAACTTTGAATTACGAGCAACGCGAAGGGTAACGTAACAGAGAAACGGCAAGGAAAATCTGTTACCTTTCTAGAAGAAGTAAGAGATTGCGAACTGTTATTCCGATCGAGTTCGTATTCTTACCGAGATTAAAACGAGAGGAAAGGCTCGGTAAGGAACAGAACGAGGGAGAGGCGTGCTGGTAAGATTAAAAATCGTATCAACTGACGCGAGGAAGACTAGGACCGACGATCTGTGTCGCAGAGAATGGCGAAAGCGAAGGGTTTAACTTACCAGAATACTGCCAGGTTCTCACAGTCGATACAAACACAGTGTTGAGTATTTTCTTCGTGATGCTGTAATGCATGGCCTGCCACGTATCGTCCGCAGTGAATGGCTCCGCAGTACAGACAGAGCCACGTACTTTTCTCCGTGCCACATGCTATCGACAATAATAAAATGCACGATAAAAATGTTGCATTTCCAATCTACTTTCTTTCCAAACTTATCGCGCTAGGTTAAAAATGGAAACGATACGAAAATTAAGCGGTAAAATCCAGCCAGTTTATTTCACGAAGATTGAAAACAATGCTTCGCCATATTTATTCCCCGATATCGAATTCTACATGCTTTAACTCTTCAAATGCGATACGATTAACGGTGTGTAATCTCACTCTTTCTTTTTCCAACGATTATACCCTTTAAATAACCAATGGACACGCGCGTGGTTGCAAAAGGCATATACGATAGCGAGAAACAAATTTCGAATCATCCGTGTCCACTAAAATTAGCATATCTCGATTTTCGCGAATTCGAAACTGTATATTTTCCGATTCTTTCAACGTTTCCGCGAGACTGCGAACGGTTTTTTATATTTAGTAGGATTGAAAAAAAAAACGTAGCGGGAAATATGGTTGTTACGAAATAGCGTAAGCTCCAAGTCGATGTACCATCTTTTTGGCTGGTCTCGGCTTACGTAATTCTCAAGAGAGCGCGTAAAACCAGGGTGAATGGGAGGAAGGCTGTTCGACACACCCCCTTCGCAGTCGATCGATCGCGAAATGTCTCGCAGTGCTATCAGCTTTGAGATTTTGCATGCACTTTTTTCCCTGCGTATATTTTTTTCCCACAGCCGTGCTCGTTGCTTCGAAAAAAACCAGCAATTCCCGCAGACACACGCGTAAGGTTAATCGATCCTATTCCGGGAAGACACGTCTTCGCAATTAAGCATAACGAAGAAGCAACGAGGACGGATTGGACGCATCGGTGATAAGGCCAGCGTGTGCGGGATTTCGGATAGAATCGGTTCCTATCGTTTTTCCTCGCTATTCCCGCCGGTATAGATCGGCTTGGCCCGACACACGCCTATTCTTGGCTACTTAAATAAACTTTGCACGACGGAATAAAAGAGAAAGACGTGAAATTTGCTGGAAGTGAAAAAAAGTAGGAGTAGATGAAAATTGAGACGTCGGTAGGCCGCACGAAAAGCGCCAACTGAAATCTAATCTTCCACGGGCACATATCCATGTACACCGGCCGTTTGTTTTACAATCTCGCGTAAGAAGTATTATAGTTCCACGCCCTGTGCGAATTATTTCGTCCTATTTCCTCATAAAATGCACCAACGGCTTTAATTATACGTGCAACCGCGTTGCACGTTCGAAGAAAGACGTGGAAGGATATCGTTCCGAGTTACATAACTTAACCTCCCTGTTCCTGTACGTTTCGATCGTTGGAAAAATATTACGTTCCGAGGTGAATCACGGATAAACAAACGACAAACGTGCGAATGAACAGATTCCTCCGTGCATCGAATTCGAAGATAGGAATTTTTACGTCGAAAGAAACGATAATTCGAAACGTCGCGAACAACACGATTTATAGACCGAGTAAAATATATTTTATATCAAAGAAAAATTCGAATTATTAAGTAACTACGTTACTTTAACTCTACTTTCGAGCATCGTCGTAAAGTTTACCAGATGATCGTCGATTTTATCGTACACGAGCACGCGTCCATCCTTCTCCCCCGTTGATCTCTCTTTTGTCATTATTCCGTCTCTTTTTCGCCTTGGTAACGAACGATTCGATTCGCCACGCCTACTGCGTGTTGCGTCGTCGAAGAATTTCGTCGACGCATTGTCCGAGCGACGGAACTAGATAAAGAAAGGCCGAGAGGAGGCAGCAGGCTGGTTGCTGGCGGAAGAGAAAGAGAAGAACGAGGGAAAAATTCGTTTTGCCGAGCAATGCGACTCGTATCGAGGCATCCGATTAGCAACGACGCCGTTATCGATTTTGCAACGTCGTACCCGAACCAGCTTGCAGCGCAGGAAAAGAGGCAGAAGAGGGGCGGAGAGGGGGAGAGGAGAGGTGTGGAACATGGGGTTCTTTTATAGCCCACGAGGGACGATTTTTCTCCTGCGTGACTCGCGCCGGAGCCGGGCTTGGTAATTTTTACCAGCGTCACTCCGCTCGCGAGACCACGGGGATATTTAAATTGATCTTGCAACCTGGATACGTTGCGATTCGTCGAGCGTGAACGATCTCTCGGGAGAACATGACGACTGCTGACGACCGCCGCGACCACGAAACCCGTCACAACGAACGTGGACCGTCGTCGCCGGCGTCCCGACGCCGATTTCAGGGAACCAACGCGAGCTCGATTGAGCAATCGAAAGTCTGCGAAAAAATCCCTGCTCTGATGACTCATCGGTCAAGCTAGTACACCTCTGAAATGCTCTCTCCTTGACTATTTGTCTCGTTCCACTATTCTTCCCTTTCCCTTCCACTCGCGTGCCCTTCCCCTCTCTTTCTAACTCTCTCTTTGTCGCACCGTGTCCAGACGATGGACGAGAGATGGACATGCTCGGCGAAACGCGATAGATTTTTCTCCGTTTCGAAGGACTGGGTTAGGTGTCGTGCTGGATAATAGAACGGACCTCGCGTTTCCTGTTCGAGCAGCTTTTTCTCGAAGGAATTCGTCGTGATCAAACGACACCGGGAGTTTTCCAGAAAGCCATTCGAGGCTGTGCCGATTGTAGAACGCTTCTTCCTGGCTGTTCTACCGTAAGAGGTCGCTAAAAGGAAAAAGGCGGCGTAGCGCAGCATCGATTATCGAACAGAGCGAATCGCGAGTCTCTCTGTTATGAAATTTTCCGTCTATAGCTCGGCGAAGACCGCCGGCCCGGAGAGGGAGGAGACGAGGATAGGAAAAGAGAGATTGAAATGGGCGCAATAAAAGTATCGCGCTTATTTCGGGATAAATATAGTGCGAAAGACGGCAAGGGAGCGGTGAAAAACGACAAAGCGTTCGGCGAAAGAGTAGAAAGCACATCGAGAAAGAGAAAAAAAAAAAGAAAAAGCGTCCGCCGGAGTGACCGTTCCCTTCATTGATTTTTCAAATGTGTCGCTGGATCAATGATTCGCGAGAAATCTCGAGGCGAGTCGTCAAGCGGAAACGGATGAAATTAGGAAAAAAACGAGAGATGGGAATACCCTGGTGGAACGACGAACACGTTTATCTGGCGAGTTCTAATGACAGATCTCAGGCCAGCTGATTAGTGCCGTCTGGTATTGATTTTCCAATGACGACCGCGCCGCATACTGAGAACTCCCAGCAGGACGATGCACACGCGCACGTCCACGACGCTCTTGTCGGTCCGTAGAGAGACACCCATGAACGGAGGAACACACACACACACGACTCGACAGACACACGAGCGCGCGAGCGCACGCACACACCGATTACATTGCACATACGCGCATGCATGAAGAAGAGGAGTGGACTTTCACATACACCCGCACACGCGTGTACAAGCCTGCTCGCATTCATACGTACTCACACATACACGTTTCGCGTATACATGGAAGAACGACGTACATATTCGCACGATGGGTTCGATCCGCGATACATACGAATGGTAGACGTAGAGTCGTGCGTCCAGCCAAGAGTATCATCGATACACCGGTGTGTATCAACTGTGAAAGACAAAGCGACGGTAACGCGTACGTTCTTCTCGAAAACATGCATTAGTTTCTTTTAAAGGGAAATAGAAATGGTTCGCTTCATCTTGTCGGCTACGACGGCTCAAGGCCGCGAGAGGAACGGCCGGGGCCTCGGTCACGAGAGGTAAAGAGAGAAAGAGCAAGGGAAAGAGCGAGGCGAGGAACGGGGCGAAAAAGAGGGAGACAGAGGACGGATAAAGAACGCAAAAGAAAAGGGAGGAAAGGAGACGGGAGACAATAGAAGCGAAGGAGAGAAAGATCGAGAAGGAGGTGCGAAATATAATGGAAACTCTCGGAAGAAAGGATCGGCGACGGGACAGAGAGAAAGAGGGCCAGGTTCGATTTTCTACGTACAACAACCTCCGTTCAAGCGGCTAAAAGGATGAAGGTGCGGGTTTTTGTTTAAGGTCCTACCTGCACAGACGAATGGTAGATCCTTCGTACAGTTCGCTTCTACGTCGTTACCGCCGAATTGGACGCTTTGAGCAAGATGTGGACACTCCATGTTTTCCTAGGCACGATTCCACGGGGCCCTCGTGGCCCCTTCGTCGGCGGCGAGTGCCTGCGTACGTACGTGCCTGCGTTTACAACGTGCTCTTTCTCTCTCTCTCTGGGCAAAGGAGAGTAGCGGCAGGCAGAAGGAAAGGGTGGGAATGATATACAGAGAGAAGGCGGGGTACGCTCGGTGCCCCGTAATATCCGTCACATAGCGCGGAAAAAGATGGGTACTATTCGTTGTCTTTAACGAAAAAGAAAGGATGCAACTGTTCTCGATGCGCAACGACGACGGACTGAGGAAAACGACCAGACCGAAAAGAGCAGTGGAGCGCCCGACTGGCCCCGACTACCGACCGAACGCAACCGAGCTGCGTCGGGCTCGGTTCTGCGGTGGTCGGGCTACCTCCAGAGTCACAGACCACTAATAGTCGACTGACTCGCCGGTTGTACGGTCTCTCCTCCCTGCTCCCGAGAGTTCCGACATTCGCAGGCGTGTGTGATTACAGCCACTCTCTCCGTTTCTCTCTCGCTCTTTCCCCGCGACTTCGCTCCGGCCACCAGGTTGTGCTAGGCTACCTAGCCTTGGATCGTGCTAGGTCGCGCAGCCTCTGAACAACTTAGCCAGGTCCGGCCCAAGCGCGTGGGCGCTTTGGAAGGGCGACGCGTTTCACCACAATGCAGTCGCAGACTTATTGAACGTTATCTCTTGCAAAATATTTTACCCAGTAAACCCGATTCGATACGGTACTCTGGTTTTTCGCAACTCGAGCCACCAGGTATAGCTGATAAATATGATATCGCAGATAGGATTGCTATTATGCCTCTGCGTTTGCCACGCAAAATTGATTCGTAGAAAGGGAAGAGAAAATGGTAGATACCATTAAAGGTATATACATATTTCAAATACGCCGTACGGAGCATTCGTATATAATTATAATTGGAGCAAGAAATCGATAACGTGCAGTTTCTTCCATGACGATACGGCTTTTTGTTCGTCTCCCTCTTTCCCGTGCAAACTTACCATTATTAACGGCGTGTTTAACGAAGAATTTAATCATCGATTTTTCCTCTTTTTCAATCGGAATATGTATTTTCTTATATAGAAATAGTATTAAAAAGAATATGTCCAAAGTCGATACCTTTTAACATTTTTCGTTGGAAAAATTGCAAAATAAGGGTAAAAAATTAATTTTAGTGAAAGACTATTACAGTGTAAGAGTAGAGAACAAAGTTCGATTAAAATGGCCGACTTTTGCGCATGCGTGCTCTTTCTTTAAACTTTTCATACATTGTAAATGCTCATTTATACATTTCAAATCTAACTTTGGAAAGTATTCACGCGTATTTTTTTTAATTAATATAGGAAAAATTCATTCAATCGAAGTACGGTCAACGAACTGTATTGATCCTAACGTGAAAAATTAGAAATCGTCGATAGTAATTTTATTCTGCGTTAATCTATTACTTACCATGAAAAAGTCGATATATACATTATGTACATATAGAATAATGCTACATTTTACGTGAAAGAATTAGTTTGAAAAGATAAATCCTTTAGAATGTTAGCTTGCAGTTTTATTGAAAAATGCAATACCAACAATCTTATTTAATATAAAGAAATAAACTTTAAGAACGTCTGTTGTACGGTTGTAGTTGAGACTGCGTAAGTTGGAGTCCTGGGATGTTACTGAATCCAAGCATCTGTAACATTTCCTTGGTTTCTGGATCAACTTCGATAATATCGTGTTCCAAAGCAGACACTTCTGGAACATAGTTGTCTCTGCGTTCCCTCTCTTCTTCTTGCAACTTAATGGAAATACCACGCACTTGACTGTGTCTGAGACGTTTCATCAAATGCGTAACAAATCTGTTTATAAAATGGGATAAAGACATTAAATATTCATTCACAAAGTTTTATCTTACACGATATCAGAATCTTTTCACATCAAATACTTTTTCCTGTAAATACATACCCAGCAATTTTGTTCCTCAAAGATTTACTAGGAATAATAGCTATTTCTTCGCATATCCTTTTATTTGTATGGAAGTCCATAGTCAATCGAGTATAGTACTTCTCAATGATGAGCTTCGCGGCCTTTTTGACCGTCTTTGTCCTGACACGACTCTGAAATCATATTTGAATTTATATTACCTCGAATTCTTTCCGTATAATACATTTCCTACTCGTCCAATTCACAAATTCAAGAACAAAATATTCCGAATATTCGTATTACACCAGAACACTTTCATATAACCTCAATATTTGTAACTACAAATAATTGTCTATTAAAACACATATAAATCATCGATATTTCAACTCTCTTATTTAAAATAATTAACAATATGTGGCTAGCTTATTCATTTATGTATTTAATGACGGATTGCTATAGCTTTTTTAGATTTTTTACTAGATTTTAATAAAAGATACGCACCATGATGGCTACTGTTCCGGAAAAGACAAACAGCAAAATGGCCGAAATACACTACCGCCACAAACTTATCAACAGCTACGGTCAACTAGGGAATTGATCCGTAACACCATGATGTGATACTAGAGTCATCTACAAATCGTATTCCGTTTACCTTTGAAAATTTGTCTTACCGATAGACGTTAGCTATGGAAAATTTAACTACAAATTTTAGAACTTTTACATAGCGTTTAAAGTTAAATTTACAAAAAGTACATACAGAATTAAAAAATAGTTTCAACGCACTTCGATAAACATTTAGTAAAAAAATAACGTTTCTAGTATGTAATAATACTTACAGTGGGTAAAGTAGAAAATCCAACGAGGCTCCAGTATTAATAGTCGAATTCGTTTTATGGTATCATATTCGTCTCGTTTAACAAATTTAGACATTTTCAATTGCAAAAGTAAGAAATCTTCTTCCGTAGGAAGAAAATCATGTTACAATTGATCGCAGTAGGTGGCACCAGTAACATCAATACAGTTTGCAAACTAGTATAGAACGTCAGTGGCTCAAAACATGTCGTACTTGGCGTTGTCGCATCATAGAACAAGCTTAAACGTGCCTCGGTTCCCTTTCTCGAGCGTGACATTCGGTTCGGTTCGAGGTGGAAATGTTATTAATCATCGGGCGTCGATCGGTTTCAGTGGTGCGTTCGTAAAATATCAGAAAATTAAGAAGGCCAGGTGACAAGGTGCGATGCGATGCGATAGTGGGGGCGAAACGTGGTGGCAGCACTGTGCCTTAGCCGGAGTGCTGGGAAAGAGAGAGGGAAAGTAACAAAGACGTAGAATGCGAGAGCGAGTGAGAGCAGGCAATGAGAGTGAGATCGTACCATATTGCTAACGCCGCGGTGCGAGAAAGACCGAAATTTCGTTCAGCGGTACACGGCAGTCGGCGTTTGTCCGTAGAAGCGGGACAGCAAGCGATTAGTGGAAGAAGGATAAGAGGCAACGAGAAGGAGAGCAGAGTCGCGAGGGAGAGGCGACGAGTTTGTTTATCGCCTTGGTGAACGGCGAGAGCAGTCAGTGCGGTGCTACACTTGGCCTGTAGTGGTCGGAACGATCGGTAGTTCGGTTCCAAAGTTCGGCCTTGTTCTTCTGACAATTTCCTTCGAATAGTGCGTGGGTGTCGTTTTGTTTTCCTATCGCGCACATGTCAATGTCCGTTTAACCTCGTCGTAGACCTCGTGCCGGAAGAACATGCCGCGAACCACTGCCAAAACATAGCCGTTCCGTGTATGTATCGTGTGCCAAAGTCGGTGACATTTGTGCCGTACGCTGCAACATCGTTGGAATTTCACCATACGTCGTGGGAACCTGTAACACCGCGTGATACTTGAACAGGCAAGTGTATTTCTTACCGAGTCACGGGGGAAAAACGATGATCGTCCGTCGAGTCTGCACGCACGATTCGACATCGCGTTATTCTTCGCTAACCTCCTGTCACTTTTCCATCGACGTTGTGTCTCCATTACGCTTTCGCCGATCGGTCGGTCCTTCGCAGCGACCGATCGCACGCCTCTTTCCCTTTGTTTCTGTCAGCTGACATCCTCGTGCACCAGCCAGCGACTTTCTCTTCGTGAAACTTCTCCGCGTTGTTCCTCGATCAAGCTACCTCTGTGCTTCTCTCCACGCGAAAAGCCAGCGTAACCTGTAAAACATTTTAACCGTCGATATCCCTCCGCGAATTTCTCCCTGTCCAGCAGGTCGTTGATCCCGATTCTTTCACTTTCGTCGAAAATACAGGCTGACCGTGATTCGCATACGGAATGGTGCACGCGTTGCGCTTGCTGTGTAGGAAAAAAAAAGGCTGTGAAAGCAGCGACGACTGGCGTTGGCGTTTCGCTTAGCCACGCGCGCGCGTGTAATTCGGGCCAAAGCGAGTGGCGTGCGAAAAATCATCGCGGCGTGCGAGCACGCGCGCTCGTGCGTGCGTGTGTGCGTGTAACCGCGTATCGTATGCGAGAAGCATCGCGAAAGAAATATCGCCCGGTGTCGCGTTCTAATCATGCGGGCTTGAAAAACCTTTTAGTCCCGATTAACGCTCTTTTCTCACTCCGAACTAATTACGGTTTCGTGCATCGTTCGCGGAAATAGCAGACAACTTTTCGTAGATGTTTCGTTCGGATTCTTCTTTTTTTTTTTCTCCTTCCCTTCGACCTCGTCTTCTCGAGAGCCCACCACACACAGCTCAGTGACAAAAAACGCCATCTCTTTCCTGATCGAACAAGTTTCAACCTGTCAACGGTGTCATTGTAATGGTGTAAACACGCACAACCAACACAACGTCGCGACGCCCGCGGGCTCTGTCTCTCGTTTTCCGTTAGATTTCAAATTGGAGTATGTTTACGGACGTGATTGGCTGCGACCTTGTGCTCGCAGCGTCGGTATTAAGGGCACTTTATTATCGGCTGAATAATAGGCAACGTGGTTACTGTCGCTGGTAGAAGATGCGTGTTTCGTGAGTCGTGAAACGGTTATGTCGTGTTCAGTCGATTCTCGTTTCGTGAAATTCATGTCGGGATTCTTCGGAGTGTCCGCGAGTTTACGTCGAAGAGTTACAAATGAATCGTGTTTCGAGGGTTTTCAGTAATATCGACTGCGTTATAAGAGTATGAGCGTTATTGAAGAAATTGTGTAATTTGCGACTCGTAAAGTAGTTCGTGTTATCAAAATGGCTGAAAACAATATTTTATAAAGTACGTAATGAATTTATGGTGAAATATTACAAACAGCTTGCTCGTGTTCATTTTGAAGGTGTTATTACGATTCGTCATATTTACGAAATTCTTCTCTTTCTTTGTTAATCTTTATTTCATAAGACAAGCAATAAGTGTCAATATGTTTTGCAAAATTGTTTAACATCGGTGTATGTGTTTGATCAACATTTCTGATGCTATTATCTGAGATTTATTTTTATATTGCGACGTAGTCATTGGTGAAGATTACTTTTTCGATAATTAAATTAGTATAACGATAGATAATTTCTTGCGTAGTAACGAGGTTAGGAATGTAAAAAAAGGTATATACACACTGAAAGATATATATATATAAAACATTGATAAATGTTTTTCGAAGCTTGTTGAAAACTAATAGATNTATTCGAATAATTTAATCAGCATCAATAACGAATATTTAATGAATAATTCGTTATACTTTTTATTAAATAAGTTACATGGCAGGATGAAAATGTAATCGGCCTTAAATCATCTTAATCTCACGTGTCATCAATGAGATATCACGTTTCTGCGATTTTGCTTATGAAAGCAAAGGTTTAACAAAGAAGGGAATAAACAACGATAAATCTTTGTCTAGGTTATTCGTTCAATTCTTCCTCTTATAAAACGGAATATATCCATTTTTTTTTGCATTTCAGTCTTAGAGAGTCACAAACTAAATCGTATTCAAATGTAAATACCAAGCAGATCGGCGAAATAATAAAATCGCGAAGTATCGTTACAAAAGGTATTTAAATCGTAA
Source organism: Euglossa dilemma (assembly GCA_002201625.1). NCBI lineage: Eukaryota > Metazoa > Arthropoda > Insecta > Hymenoptera > Apidae > Euglossa > Euglossa dilemma. The sequence goes on from NIJG01000162.1 coordinate 187,967, forward strand.
TGTAACAAGGTATCCGTGGCGTTCGTATCAAAGAATATTTCTCACATGAAATTTAACATACTGTTAAATTATTCATCGCCGGGAACGGCAATGATCCAACGTATCGATTAAGAGATTCTTCTATGAAGAATCTATGCAAATATGGCAACCGCATCGTTGCACTCGAGATAAAAATCACGTTTGCAGGAAGTCTAACTTTATCAATCTATTCATTAATGTTTTTCTCTGTCGACTTTCTCCGCATTTATTTCTAGAATAAATCCGATCGATCTCGACGATTCGATCTCGATCATACACGCTTCACATTTTTCCGAGAAGATTATTTATTAAAAGATTATTTCTCGAGATTATTGTTACTTTCGTGTCAGTAAGCGCTTAATTATCTAGGTTTAACGATTTGGTAGTTTCATTTCGCTCCTCGGAAAGATCGAAATGGCTTCCTTCCTTTGATCGCTAACGAGACCAAATTCGCGAGGAACCTCGCTAGTGTCTGGCTACTTTCGATGCAATTCGCGTATGGAAACGAGGTATACGGATTGTCATTCTCGTATTCATTAGTATAGTCGTCACCGATCTGTCCAGACGTGTGTTTGTCCGATATTGTCGTCATCAGCGTCTTCTCGGTGAGTACGCGTGTCATCGGTAATTGAATTCAGTACGCAAGACAGTTGCTCGCAGATGCACGCGACGCTGAAACGTGTTCTACAGGCTGCTACAAAATACGCCACTGCTCTTAAGCGTTTAAACGTCCAATTTTGCTTTTTAACATCTTAGGTATGACACACCACTATAGTGGCTTTCGTGTATGTCATCTTTGAAAACGACGTGTTATTATAGTAACGTTGGTGGATATCATCTTTGAAAACGATGCACCACTATAGTAGCGTTGGTGGATATTATCTTTGAAAACGACGCGTCACTATTGTGGTTTTTGTGGATATCATCTTTGAAAACGACGCGACACTATAGTGGTTTTTGTGGATATCATCTTTGAAAACGACGCGTCACTATAGTGGTTTTTGTGGATATCATCTTTGAAAACGACGCGTCACTATAGTGGTTTTTGTGGATATCATCTTTGAAAAC
>NIJG01000162.1:189069-203254 GCA_002201625.1 Euglossa dilemma
GCATCACTATAGTAATTTTTGTGGATACCATCTTTGTGAACGACGCACCACTATAGTGGTTTTCGCGGCTATCATCTTTGAAAACAACGCGTCACTGAAGTGCGTTGGTGGATATCATCTCTGAGAACGATGCATCACTATAGTAATTTTTGTGGATACCATCTTTGTGAACGACGCACCACTATAGTGGTTTTCGCGGCTATCATCTTTGAAAACAACGCGTCACTGAAGTGCGTTGGTGGATATCATCTCTGAGAACGATGCATCACTATAGTAATTTTTGTGGATACCATCTTTGTGAACGACGCACCACTATAGTGGTTTTCGCGGCTATCATCTTTGAAAACAACGCGTCACTGAAGTGCGTTGGTGGATATCATCTCTGAGAACGATGCATCACTATAGTAATTTTTGTGGATACCATCTTTGTGAACGACGCACCACTATAGTGGTTTTCGCGGCTATCATCTTTGAAAACAACGCGTCACTGAAGTGCGTTGGTGGATATCATCTCTGAGAACGATGCATCACTATAGTAATTTTTGTGGATACCATCTTTGTGAACGACGCACCACTATAGTGGTTTTCGCGGCTATCATCTTTGAAAACAACGCGTCACTGAAGTGCGTTGGTGGATATCATCTCTGAGAACGACGCATCACTATAGTAGCTTTGGAAGATATCAACTTTGAGAACTACGCGCCACTATAGTGGTTTTCGCGGATATCATCTTTGAAAACGACGCGTCACAATAGTAGCATTGGTGAATATCATCTTTGAGAAGGACACGTCACTATAGTAGTAGTTTTCGTTGTTAGCTCCGATTTGGACGGTGCGACGGTATAGTTGCTTTGATAAACATCATCTTTGAGAACGACGCGTCACTATAGAATAGTAGCTACTACAGTGACTTTCGAGAATAGTACCATTTTTCACAGTATTATGCGTCCGTTGATTTATTTCTCATTTGTTTCGCCTAAACCGCATTAATTTGGATTATTCATTTAGAACTCTATTACCACGTAATGTCGTAGCAGAAATCGTGAGAAACGGTTTTTCGCGACCAAGTGTGCCGTGCCTAAAATGTTAAGGGAAATTTTTGCTATTCGAAACGACGCTGCTTTTCTCCAAGTGAGAAACATAGTAACCCGAGTAAGATATTCCGAAATTTCACGGTTATTAACCTCTTATGTACACTACTATAGTATTTTTCGCGGATATCATCACTCTAAATGATGCTCTACTATAGTGACTTTCGTGGATATCACCATTTTTCATAGTATTATACGTTTTTTCCTTTATTTCTCATTTGTTTCGCCTGAACCGCATTAATTTTGATTGTTCATTTAGAACTCTATTCCCACGTAATGTCGTAGCAGAACAGGCGTGCCGTGCATAAAAGGTTAATGATATTTAGCGATTAACCCATTTGCATCAGGAGCGTATATATACGCTCAATTTTCCTGGTCACTATCACTGGACCGTATATATCCGCGGCTGCGTTCGGTATTGAATCCAAATATTTAATTAATAAAATAACACACTCTCTAACGGTATAAGATCACAGAGACAAACACTGATACTGATAACTCGCCAGTACTATGCACAAACTGAAATTTGTTAGTCACTAAACTTATTCGTAACCTTATGGATGGAATTCTGGAATCTGAAAGCAGTTTTTCTGATTGTAGCGCAGAAGAAATTAGGCCGCTAAAAAGAAGACAAATTAGAGAAATAAGATCCGATAGTGATGATAGTGATAGCGAATAGTTATATTATTTTCAAGAAAATTCATAAAGACAGAGCATTTCACGTGTTCGAACGAAAACTTGCTGAAGAAATTATTGCAAATAATATAGGGAAACTAAATGCACCAAGAAAAACACAAAAAGTTACAACGTCCGTATCATTGCCACCAAGATTTTCTAGACAACATTTTCCAAAGGTCATACCATCAACTTTGTCGAAATAAGCTCAAAAGCGTTGCGTTGTTTGTCTACAAGAAAAGAAAAAGAGGGAAACTATTTACCAATGTGAAAATTGCGAAGTGCCTATATGCATCCCACATTTCGAATATTACCACACTGAACAAAATTTCTAACAAATAATGCTGAAAAACGATTTTCTTTTACTTTTATACAATTTTACACCTAAACATAAAACAAAGATTTTTCGGTGATATGGGCCTTTTTTCATTTTTCCATATGATGCAAATGGGTTAATAAAATAATTGTATAATTTGTTGATACATTTGTCGGATGTGGATATCGTTCTTTTAAGGATTAACTGATCGAATTTTTGAAATAATATGATATTTTCATAGAGACTGCCAATTATGGTATTTTTAAAAATTATAATCCGGAAACTTTTCTTAAAGAATTGCGTATATAGCGTTGTTTCAAAGGAAAAAATTTCTGTCGTAGACATCATGGAAGAAATTTTGAATACAGAATATGTATGTATAATTTTGAAGACCCATATTAATTAATATACCAAATTTAAGATAATATAACAATATACGAGATAGCGAAATGAAATAATTTTACGTGTTAATTATTTCACGATTCTTTATTTACCATTCAAAAAAACAACATCAGTTTTATACAAGAAATTCTGTGAACTTCCACTTTTCTGTAGTTAAAAAATCATCGAGTGCAAAGAGTTAATACAGAGATTTATCTTATTTATTTATTAAAGGGTGATCAATTTTCTCGTAAAGTAAGAATTATCAGTGTCTACTAATGGTGTTTGAACGGTATTATATTTATTCTATAGAACCGCGAAATTGTGGACCTTTATAGAGACGGAAAGAGAGCTATAGTATAGGAGCAACGATTTAAGAGGGCAAACGGAGTATAATTCAAAGAGATTTTTGGAAAAACCGAATTTCTCACGGTACTAAAGATTTTTATTCCCTCCGTTCTGCTTTACGTTACGTCGTATCTCCCTTTCAGTTGCACCATGAATTATGCCTGGTTCCACGTACCTAAGAGAAAGAACTATTCGAGCGACCGAATACTCAATATTCAAATCACGTTGGCAGGAGTTCGTGTGTCCCCAATTTAACCGCGTTTTCAATGCTTTGTAACAAAGTAAAACGGGCTCTTCAGCTACAAACAGTTACATCTTTCTTCGTGTCGCGCATAAATGTGATTAATTTCAGCCGAAAACTCGCTAAATTCACCACTGAATTCCTCGCGTTAATTTCCCCTCGGAAAAAAAAGGTGGTGAAAAATTCCTCAGAAAACTCTCCCCTTTCACGTTCTTGATTTATTACGAATTCATTACGAATTTCCCTTGAAAAGGAAAATAGAAGGAGCAGAGAGAAAAGAAGCTATTGTTTCTTTTTTATTTTCACGGCTTTCCTATTTGAATCATCCTGTACAGCGTTTTAGCTCCATTCGCATTTCGTCGTTGCAGCGTTATAATGCACTCGGAGGGTTTTATTTTATACGTAATAACGCCGGTGGAATTACAAATCTCTTGCTCTCCACGGTCCTTGAACGGCGGGCCATCATAAGAATTTCCTCTCCTATTTTTCCGACCGTGTGACACAACGTTTAACCAACGTGTCGTTTAATGCGTTATCACTCGTAATTCCTGCGTTAACCGTTCCTCGTTTTTCCATCCTATATATATACCTTCCTTCGTTTCACTGGCCGTTCTTCTCTTTTGTCCGGACTCACCGCGTTTTTCGGGTATTTATCGCGGATCCGCCGACAGGTTTATTCCCGTGCATTCTATCCCACTTATTTATCTCTTATACCGCTATGTCACGTCGTCATACGTTGCGTTTTATAATGGAGTTTCATCATCGTTAGAGGAACGAAAGATGAAAAATCTCTTAACCCTCTGGCGTGCAACTAGACGAGGTTCTAGAGCATTTTCATACCCGCGCCATGACAGTTTATACCTATTTTGAATTTCTCACCGAGAGATTACAGCGAGGAACATCGAGCGACGGATTTATCATAGTCTCTTTTCCTTTTATAATTCCTTTACGCGATTCTCTCGTCTCTTATTCTTCTTACTTTTCATTCCGCTTTATGCGCTATTTAAATTCGATCCCCGGAAGAATTTTGCTTCTCGCGCCCGGTTTTCCGGCGAACCAAGCTTCCGGTAGAATCTATCTCGCGGCTGCGAACGGATAGAACATTGCCGGTGCTTAATTGCTAGAAAATGGGAAGATTCTGTACCAACCCAACGTAGTAGACTTTCCTGGCATTCGGGGAATCGCGAGACGCGTATCAATCCAGCTTGGTCGTTCCGCGATCCTGCTTTTCGATTTAACTTACTACGGAATCCTACTTCGCGTGAATCTGTAGTTTCGTGTAATTAATATTTCCCTCGAAATCGCGCGTAATTCCTGTTTTTAATCGAGAATATTACCGATCTTTTAAATTCCTAAATTTGGAAATAATTATTTACGATTTATTTACACATAGGCGTCGAAGAAAAGGATTATTTTCTTTTTCGAAAGATTTATCTTTAATTACAAATCGCATTTATTTCTTAATCCTTTGCAGAGAGAAACGAAGTTAAATATAGATCAAGTATATACTAAATAATTAAAAATAACAAATCTATACATAGACGTTGAAGAAAAGTATTATTTTGATTTACGAAATATTTATCTTTAATTACAAATCGTATTCATTTTATAACCCTTTGCAGACGAGAAACGAAGTTAAAGATAGATTAAGTACATAGTAAATAATTAAAAATAACAAATCGAAGGAAATTTTCGGAATTAAAAGATACGTAAAACATGATTGTTAATGATTTATTTATACATAGACGTTGAAGAAAAGTATTATTTTGATTTACGAAATATTTATCTTTAATTACAAATCGCATTTATTTCTTAACCCTTTGTGGACGAGAAATGAAGTTAAATATAGATCAAGTACATACTAAATAATTAAAAATAACAAATTGTGGGAAATTTTCTGAATTAAAAGATACGTACGAAATAATTGTTAATGATTTATTTACACATAGACGTTGAAGAAAAGTATTATTTTGATTTACGAAATATTTATCTTTAATTACAAATCGTATTCATTTTATAACCCTTTGCAGACGAGAAACGAAGTTAAAGATAGATTAAGTACATAGTAAATAATTAAAAATAACAAATCGAAGGAAATTTTCGGAATTAAAAGATACGTAAAACATGGATGACGAGGCTAGAATTATTTTCGTTATATTCCAAGCAGCTTTTACTCTAAAAAGTCAAAAAATTTCCACGTATATTACGATATTTGTCCTCAAAGTGTTAAATAAAAAATCGAAAAATCGAGTGACCAGTGCGACAGCGTTTGATACGGTATTTTAAATAAAAATTTAAAAACGGATGTTTAGACTGTGGTGTTTTATTAGAATTAAAAAGATGAGATTGATTGTCAGATGGTTAATGAATTCTGAACTGGTAAAAAAGAGTAACGTAAATGGGTAATTCGAAGCTTGAAATTGGGAGGTGCTTTTATGCTCTTCTCAATGGATCGTGTTGTTTCGATTGTTTAAGTAGATTTTATTTCATTTTATATTTTGATAGGGAATTAACCCTTTGCGAACGAGAAATGAAGCTAACGATACATTCGGTGTATACTAAACGATTAAAAGTAACAAATCGAGGAAAATTTTTTGAATTAAAAGATATATACGAAATGATTCTTAATGATTTATTTGCACATTGGCGTCGAAGAAAAATATTATTCTCTTTTCCGAAATATTTACTTTTAATAACTTTATTATAATAATTATTAATCATATTCATTTTTTAACATTTTTCGGAGAGAAACGAAGTTAAAAATAGATCAAGAATACACTAAATAATAAAAAATAACAAATCGTGGGAAATTTTCTGAATTAAAAGACAAAACATCGATGACGATAATAAAGTTATTTTTAGTTACATTCCAAGCAACTTTTACTCTAAAAAATCAAACAATTTCCACGTATATTCTGACATTCGTCCCCAAAGGGTTCACCGTTTGTATTATTAAAAATTAGAACAACGATCTTGAGCATTCGTTTGTGAAGCTTTTGTCGAGTGTGTTACATTTGATATAAACTTTGGAATAGCGAGATTGCGTTATTACTCGAGCAAAACAGTACAAAATTGCAAAATTCCAGAAATTATCCACTTCGTACGGTTTTAGAGCTCTGTAACCTTCGTCAAATTCCTGCACACGTTCCTCGTCCCGGACATCAAGCGTTCCTCACGCGTGGAAGCTTATCGTCTCGCGGAAAGCCTGTTATCACGTGAAAAAATAGAACCTTTTCCCATGGAAAAGCGCAGGATTGCCTGTTTAATCGAGCACGAGAAGCTCTTCTGCTGAGGTGCACACGCCGCGTGATCTATCGCACTTTTAATCGGTCATTTTCGGTACTGCAGTTGAAATTCGCCGACTGTTCGATTCAGTGGCACACACGTCTTATCGAGGAAACTTTTTTCCTCTCTCTTTCTCTCTTCGAGGGCCGTTTGCTAAATTAGCCGAAGTTGCCAGGTAATTGGGACCGAAATATCGTGCAGCTGTTCCTGCTGGCTTATTTCACGCGACAAAGTTGCATGTTACAGCTCCGTAACTACAATCGACTTTTATTCGGTCACCGTGTGTCCGCGATATTTCCACGGTCAGTCAGACACCTTTTAACCCCTAAACCTACGATTTAGATTCGAAAATATTCATCTTTGGCCTGATATGGCCATTCAGCGGTGTAGGAAAACTTCGCCGCGTGAAATTTCCCGGATAAAATATCTACCACGATTTTTCTCCTTCTGCGAGTACCTTCGAGGATAATCGCAGTTTGAAAATAGGCCTCGGAACAGTGCTACTCATGGTGGTCACATATGACCAGCAATGGTTTCTCCCGTAACGCCATGATGGTCATGGGTGACCGGAGCCTTTCAACATTTTACAATTGTAAAAAACTAAACGAAAATCGAGAGTTAGCGTATTTGAATATGGCCGATGTATAGAAGATACATCGAAATAAAATGTGCCCTATCGAACGATTAAAATTTTTTATTAGAACAATAAAGAATAACAAAATGTTAGAATAAATCTTGCATCTAACGGTGCACTTTGTTAAAGCACTCCAAACATAAATGCGGCGCACCAATACAATCCGGACAATAAGTGGTCACCTTCTTGGTCTTATTTTTAGCAATTTTTCACCCAAATAGTTTGGAATTTTTTTTCTAACATTCCCTGCAAAATTTTCGTTCCAGGTACGCTCGTCCTTCTTTTCTTTTGCAATTCGTGCCGTAATCTTCGTAGAACCGTTACTAAAGGCGCCACGATGGTCACCCGTGACCACCAGTAAGAGAAACGTTCCATTTGATAAAAATATTGCCTTCTAACATCGATTCGTTATTATTTTGCCAGTATATGCTTTGAATAATAAAAATAATACCGTGGCGTCCTGGGCAAAACATATGATTTCGTAGTGGCAGTTAAGGTGTTAATCATCAGATTTCATGGCGTTTTCATCTATGGTCTTCGAGGATTTTCGCGGAAGCTTCTGCAAAGATCGATGCTGTAGCAACGATTTTAGGGCGAATCTTCGCTACCTTGACGTCTCGGATTCGTATTCCGTGGGTTAAAAATATACCTAGGCTTGACGTCATCGACATCGACCATAACTCTGGACTTTGTTACCGATCCGATTACTCGTTGGGCAATTCACCGATGATAGGGCTCAATGCTGGTTACTCGCAAACCGCGAACATTTGTTTAAACTGTCGCTCGTTTATCGTTTATGCGCCTGGTTTAATAGTTTGCGGTGGAAACCAGGGTAAACGCGATGCACAGAAGGCTGATCATACTCGTTAGCGGGTATCAGTATGTCGGATCTGTAAAAAGTATCTGGATGCTAAACATTACGTGCGAGAGCATCGTGCTTGAACATCGCGAGAGGTTTTTGTCAATGTTGCCACAGGTAAAAGTGGCTCGGCTGTAATTTGCTTGATTGCATAATGCTTCGGAGAAATAGCTAGGACGCGATAATTAGGCGTTAGGTTTCGTTCTTTGTTTTTCAGGCGAAACTTCTTCCTGCTCTCCGTGTTAGAACGTTTTATTTTTAGAAATCTCCGACGTTTTTTGCGGCGTTGGTAAAAAAAATTGCCCATTTATCATGTTTGTCTAGAAAATTCTACGAGATAACGTAGTGTGGTGTAGTATCGTACGTGAAACCGGTGGAAAATGAAGTATCCATAAATTACGACGAGCTGTAGGAGAAATTTGAATGGTCATGAACACGATCGTCAGGAATATAAATAATTTATAATTGCGTTTATAATCGTATAACATTCATACTTCGTGTAAAGCTTCATTTACAACAGTTTGATTTATTAGGTCGATAAAGTCATTTAATATCGTATTCCATGATACCAAGGATGAGAAATACGATTTTAATCGATGGATCGTTGGTGAATCATCTTAGAGTCCTGTGATTTTACATTCCATAATCTCGAAGATGAAAAACTCGAGTTTGATCGAATTTGAGGTCCAAGAACTTCATAAACATCGATTCTACCTCGATTATGGCGAGATTGCTGATTTGGATCTGGTATAATTTCCGTTTTTCGATCCCACGGTGGTCTAGCTTATGTTCTTTGTTCCCAAAGTCTCGGAATTCGAAGGTTCCTGGTTTTCGAAGTGGTCCAGCTCGAGTTTCCGAATTCTACCGTCGATCACCTCCACTCTCTCGTACCTTTATGGTCAGGAATGGATTCTGTGGTTCCGAGGTTGCGATTGTCATATCTCTGCGACCTCAGGGATATTCAGAGATGTCTGCCACAGTCCTTGGTCTCTCATGGTCTTGTATATCAAAAAGGTTTATCCAGGTCGCTGCAAAGTCGCGTTAAAACTTTGTCGCCACACACACACGCCGTTCGTGATTCTATTTTCAATATGGCCAACTTTCGCGTATAATTAATCTTACTTTCGTTCGTCGCGAACTTTGGAATTCTACTGTTGCGCGAATGATCCTGAAAGCGAGACAGGAATATGGGAATACCGTCGTAGAGATACATTATACACGTGTTATGCCACTATGGAATGGCTTTTACTTTCCCCTTAACTCTCTTTCTGAACTTTTTGCACGCCAATCGGATAATAGCTTCTCTAAATTACTATTCGACTTTTGCGTCTGTTCATCGTAAAGAGTCAATAAATTAAAGAATTCTTGTTCATTCTTGACTCTCTCGGTCGTTCGTAGTTCCTGTCTCTCCCTGCGTAACTATTCTGGAATCTGGAATGGATAATAGCTTCTCTAAATTATTATTCGACTTTTGCGCCTATTTATGCCCACGTCTTATTATTAGCGAAGAGTAAATAGCTTTTTGTTACACTGACTCTCTCGGTCATTCGTAGTTCAAGTCTCTCCTTGCGTAACTATTCTGGAATCTGGAATTGATAATAGATTCTTCTTTAAATTACTCTTCCACTTTTGCGTCTGTTTACGTCCACGTTTGATCATCAGCAAAGAGTCAATAAATAAAAGGATTCTTGTTCCTTCTTGACTCTCTCGGTCGTTCGTAGTTCCTGTCTCTCCCTGCGTAACTATTCTGGAATCTGAAATGGATAATAGATTCTTCTTTAAATTACTCTTCCACTTTTGCGTCTGTTTACGTCCACGTTTGATCATCAGCAAAGAGTCAATAAATAAAAGGATTCTTGTTTCTTCTTGACTCTCTCCGTTATTCGTACTTCCTGTCTCTTCCTGCCAAATTATTCTGGAATTTGGAATGGATAATAGCTTCTCTAAATTACTATTCCACTTTTGCGTCTATTTACGTCCACGTTTGATCATCAGTAAAGAGTAAATAAATAAAAGGATTCTTGTTCTTTCTTGACCCTCTCCGTTATTCGTACTTCCTGTCTCTTCCTGCCAAACTATTCTGGAATCTGGAATTGATAATAGCTCCTCTAAATTATTATTCGACTTTTGCGCCTATTTATGTTCCCGTCTGATTATTAGCGAAGAGTAAATAGCTTTTTGTTCCAGTGACTCTCTCGGTCATTCGTAGTTCAGGTCTCTCCCTGCGTAACTATTCTGGAATCTGGAATGGATAATACCTTCTTCTCTAAATTACTTTTCTACTTTTGCGTCTATTTACGTCCACGTCTGGTCACCAGTAGTCAATAAATAAAAGGATTCTTGTTCCTTCTTGACTCTCTCGGTCGTTCGTAATCCTTTCTCTCCCTGCGTAACTATTCTGCAATATGGAATGGATAATAACTTCTCTAAATTACTATTCTACTTTTGCGTCTATTTACGTCCACGTCTGGTCACCAGTAGTCAATAAATAAAAGGATTCTTGTTCCTTCTTGGCTCTCTCGGTCGTTCGTACTTCCTGTCTCTCCCTGCGTAACTATTCTGGAATCTGGAATGGATAATAGCTTCTTCTTTAAATTACTATTCGACTTTTGCGTCTATTTACGTCCACGTTTGGTCATCAGTAAAGAGTCAACAAATAAAAGGATTCTTGTTCATTCTTGATTCTCTCGATCGTTCGTAGTTCCTGTCTCTCCCCGCGTAACTATTCCGGAATCAGCGTAAACTGGTTCAGCGATAAACTAGCGGAAAGATAGAATTATCGGGTCCTTATATTCGCCTGTGCCGGTTGCTCGGGAAAAGAACGGAAACACATCTTTCACGCGTCACTTCAATTTGCCTGCTAAACTGTTGCGCGCAATAGCAATTTCGCGAGCGAATCCAGTTAACTCGAAGCTGAACGTATGGCCGGATCGGCCTTTCGCTCGTTTCCCGGTAACTATCGACAATACGGCAAGGTATATCAACTTCTCCTTTTACCTGTGACCCGGTGCTACTTGCAGAACTTCCACGAGCTCTCTCTCTCTCCGCCTTCTCTCCCGCGATTCGCGATCGAAATTAGATCATCGATCGTCCTCTGTTCGTCCCAGCGATATTTCCAACGGTTGCTGTATTCTACTCACCGATTCTCTAAAATTCAACCGATCTACTCTCGTGATTTCTGTCGGTTCTACTTACGCTGATTTATCGGTGTATCGCTAATCATGGTTTCTCTCGCGTAATCGATTGGCACTCGCGTCGTCCTCCTCGTTAGAGAATTCTTCGAACGCTTGGAATCGATCGTGTAAAGCGTAATGGATATTTCGAGCTTTCACCGCGGATGTTTATACCTGTGCGATTGCGATGAAAGTCGAGTTCTACGAGGAAGTCGAGCGCGCGGCTAATTCGCACGGTTGTTATCGGGAATTCGTGTTTCGTTTGCAATTCGCAAACGATAAGTTGCCGCGATGAAATTTACGGGAAAAAAACCCCGGTCACTGAGAAATTGGAATTTCATTGAGCTTTTGTTGATTTGTAACAGGTATGTCCCCGGAATGGTTTCCGCTGTAAATGAAAAATGGTTCTGGTACTGCGTAGCGTGTCGGATTCAGCCGAGCGAGGCATATGTAGATCGGTAGGCATTTATGAAATGCACGTGTTATAACAAAAGTTCGATATTCCGAGCATCTGTACGAAACCAATTTCACCATGCCAAGTATGATTTTTCTGGAAAAAAAGGGAAAATGTTCTCCTTTGTAAGCACGGATTCGGATATTGAATTTCGGTCTGCAGGTTCGGACTCGAAAAAATTGGAATTTTTTAATCAACGGCATCCACGCTTGTCAACATCAATTCCCGGTTAATTAATTTACCCTTGATCTCGAAACTTTCCCGCCCGCGAATTAAGCTTTGCATAGTTCTCTCGAGAATATACGATACTCGAAATTGAAAGCGGTTCGAAAGATATACGTTCTTTATCCTCCGTGCTATATTCATGCTGTTAGTCTATTTATTTCCGAACCTGAAAACGGAAAGTGTGCTCGATAACTTTCGATATTCAATATATTTCATTTATTTCTCCCGCGGAACTGCTTCTTTCCTTTATATTGATACGGTTCTTGTATTCTACGCGTACTTTCTTCCCGAGTTCAACACCAGGACGTCGTGTTCCTGATGATTCGACCGTTACCATCGTGTCTCTCCATTCCAATTCTACGAAGGTCCGTAGAATCCAGCGAGCTTCATCGGCGACTTTAATACAGTTTTCGAAATCCTTCGAAGCACGCTCTCTGCTCTACGTGGCGAAAGAGAGAGAACGGGAGAGTAGAGGTGAAACCATCGTGGAAGCTTTTGATTTTATCAGAAATTCTCTTGTACGTTTTCTTGCGCGGCGATACGTTGCGAAATGCAAGAAAACGTTTTATCGGTTTTCAATTTTTGAATCACCGTTTGTTCGCGGCTTCTCGCACTATTGTTTTAACTGTTCCGTAATCCAATGGCCGGACGTTAAACGAGTTGCAGCATACGCGGTTTCCCGAACAGGGTTGATTGGAAATCGCAGGAAATTAGAATCAGGTTCGCAGGATTTCCTTTATTCTCGAAGTCTCGCGTTACTTGAAAATCCTGCGCGTGCAACGAATGCTTATTTTGTTTTTTACACGGACAACGCGAATCTTTGTTCGCGTTTAAAAGTTTGTTGGGTGAAATAACTGGAAGGAAAGGAATATATTTGGAATTAAACGAAACGAAAATATCATTGGAAGTAAACCGCGCTGTTCCATATCCGGCCTGCGGGCCGAAAATACGAGGAAAAACGTTGCCACTCGTTTTAATACCATTGTGCCATAAGTTTAATTTCAATAGACACGAAAATCACAGAGGTAGCTTTTGTAACGTTGTACGTTTTTCACAAAAGAGTTCCGCCGAAGCACGGAAGAGTAATCCCTTGGTTTTTCAAAGGCTTCGACCGAACGAACCTTCCGTCCTCTTTTTTCGACCAAGTCACCGTCGTCTTTTCTACCCAACAGTTTGTTGTCAAACACTCGAGATACTCGACTATATATGAAATTCGTTTTCGTTAATTTCTACGATTATTTCTCTGTCCGAATAACCTCTTCCTTTCATCTTGCACCGCGTTCGGAATAAACACGACGAAGGATCGAAGAGCGCGAGGTAAATGGGAATAAAACAAAATAGAAATAAATTCCAGAACGTAGCGGTGGACGAGAGAGAATTCCTCGCGCGATAATTAATATCGCGACACCGCAAAAGATCCCGGCGTCGTCCTTCCGGCGTCGTGACCGGAATGGCCACCTCAGCGAGCCTTGGCTTGCTTGCTCTTCTATTTTTCATTGGTCGCAATTTTTTCCCCTCTGTTTCTCGGTTGCAGATAAGACCGGCAGCCAACGACCCGATCGAAGCTGAATCGAAATCTATACGCAGTGTGGTGTCGCGTGTCGGCCGTTTTAAACGTATCCCGACGTCTCTGTCGCCGTTTCTGCTGCTCCTACTCCGTGTCGTTCGGATGCGTCGGGACGTTCGCGACGATGGTATACGGAAATTAAGCGAAGATTCCCGCGTCCCGCCGGATTTCACGGGAAATTTATCCTCGAGCCGCGCATTCACCGTGCCGTCGATCCTGCTGGTCGACGTTTGAAAATTCCCTCGATCGCGAGCGAAACGCGTACCGGAGACAGGCGAAACACGCGGCGGTGTTTGGAAAATAGTATCTCGTCCATTCGACGTCGACGAGATGATCGTTCAGGCGAGCTCGTTGTGCGTGCTACTAGTGGTGTTGATCGGTGCTCTGCTGGTGAAGTCGGAACCTGGACCACGGTCGCGACCAACGCCGATTTTCACCAACCAGTTCGCGGTTCACGTGCCGGATGGACCGGATGCTGCCGCAGAGATCGCCGCCAAGTATGGATTCGACAACTACGGACAGGTGAGCTTCCATCCTTTGTGTTTCACATAGTTTGCCGAAAAACACGCGTTTCCGTCCCCGTTTTAAAATATCAAACGCGGTTTTCGCGAGTCGGAACTCATCCGATGTTCCCGCGTTCGTTTAACTTTTTCGTTACGGAACGATTGTGATAAAATGCGATAGCTGTGAACGGAGAGCATTACTAAGTAGTTGAGGAAAGTAGTACGAGTACTACTTTCCGAAAAGTAGTATCTATAGGAGTTGAATCGTGAGAAATTAAAGTCAAGAGGGTACGTGACGCAGTTCATCTAAATCCTCTAATCTGATGTTTATATAAACAATCCTTCTCGGATCTTAGATCTTGTTAATCAATAAATTTATTCACAACTTATATGACAGATTAATTTTTGGAGATTCCGAGAATGCTACGTAGTA
>NIJG01000163.1:12010-26773 GCA_002201625.1 Euglossa dilemma
CAAACCACCATACACTATAGAGACACCATAACAAACAAAAATTTTTCTTCTTCCTTTTCTATCAAATTCAAATGTCTCATTCCAAATAGCTCCTTATCAACCCTTGACTCAAAATGACCAAACCACCATACACTATAAACCCCATAACAAACCAAAATTTTTCCTCTTCCTTTTCTGTCAAATCTCAAATGTCTCATTCCAAATAACTCCTTATCAAGCCTTGACTCAAAATGACCAAACCACCATACACTACAGAGACGCCATAATAAACCAAAATTTTTCCTCTTCCTTTTCTATCAAATTCAAATGTCTCATTCCAAATAACCTCTTATCAACCTTTGACTCAAAATGACCAAACCACCATACACTATAGAGACACCATAACAAACAAAAATTTTTAATTTTTCCTCTTCCTTTTCTATCAAATTTCAAATGTCCCATTCCAAATAACCCTTTATCAATCCTTGACTCAAAAAAATCAAACTACCATACACTATAAACACCATAACGAACCAAAATTTTTAATTTTTCCTCTTCCTTTTCTATCAAATCTCAAATGTCTCACACCACCTTAAATACCTCAATAATTACTACTCATTCACTGCATAGCTACTAAAGGCCCAATCTCAATGAAAGTGAGAATTACAAACACAAAGAACATTCACGGCATAACTCGAAATTACCGAAAGGGTTAAACATTCCATCCCCACCCCGTCGCATTTATTCCTTTATCTGCGGTTGTACATATTTACAGGGACTTATTCCCGGGAATAATAAATGTTTGATCCCTCTCTGCCGCCCAGCCAGCTCGCGGTGCCCGCCCAAGCGGCCGTCACAATTAAACGGAGAAGGAAAAAGAATGGCGGAAGAGAAAGGGAGAAAGCGGGGTTGAGGCACGACAACGACGACGACGACGAGTCGTGGAGAGAGCACGTGTCCCCGACAACGCGAGTAATTCGTTTCGTTCCATTTCGAATAAGCCTGCACGGGCCTAAAGAGAAAATGATAGACAGGGAGAGAGGTATCGGCCGGTGCTCGCCCGCAGACCACGGACAAGAGAAGTGTCTCGAGGATGAATGGCCCCCCTAAATGAGCGGTCATACGCGGTCGTGACTCGAAAACGACCGCCAGAGGATCCCAGTTACCGTTCCGAACTTCCATTTCTTTACCAACCGCGGCAAACATTTCGTTTGTCGTATTCCGTTCGTCTTATCGCTTCGGTGACACAAGGGAGAAGCTAATTCGTCGAAGGGTAGTTGGGCCTGATATGTTTTTGGGCCGTTTTCAAGTTGGCTGGTGGAATAATTTTATTTTCAGAAAATTTTAATTACAGGAAATTTTAATTACAGAAAATTTTAATTGCAGAAAATTTTAATTGCAGAAAATTTTAATTGCAGAAAATTTTAATTACAGAAAATTTTAATTACAGAAAATTTTAATTGCAGAAAATTTTAATTGCAGAAAATTTTAATTGCAGAAAATTTTAATTACAGAAAATTTTAAAACGAGATGGAATTTTGACATTTCACACGGTTTTTAGAATTCACGAGTTTTGAAATACCGGAGGATGTAATTATGTGTATATGTTATGTAAATGCGATTAATCCGGTAATTACGTATAATTATCGATTAATATATATAATTATTGCTAAGTTTATGGTAAGGTAAATGTGATGAATTATTGAATATTGATAGATTGAGTCAGCAAGTTTTTGAGTAGTTAGTAGTTTTACTAGAACGATAGTTTTTCGTTAAACATTATGACAGAAGGGGCACTATGCGAATAACAATATTTTATAATTTATGGATGTAACCCAAACCTAATCCAAACCAAACCAAATCAGAAATTACACATAATCACCGGATTAATCTCATTTACAATACCTAATATCAGTATCTGATATATTATAGTACCGATATTTAAATTCTTTGCTTTATTTTATTGCTATGACTGCCAAGATACTAAGAAATGAATGAGCTTATCCTGTTATGCAATTTTGATCGTTTTTGAAATTGAATATAAAGTGACATCATTATCATATAAATTAACAAATATATCCTATATTTTTCACCCAAACTTACAACAATTTGCGTACACTGTGTGACAACGAACAAAAAGTTTCATACCATTTTTCACACAAATTTATAACAATCTGCATACACTATGTGACAACGAACAAAAACTTTCATACCGGATTATTCGTTTGCGAATAAGGATAAAAAATTCAAAAAATCATCACGAAATTTTCCACCAATCTAATCTATCATCTGACCCAATCCGAAAATACCAACTAATGAAATAACATCTAGATATTCGATGAAAACTTGGACGCTGCTACCAAACAGTGAAACTTTCGTGCGATAAACGTTGCAACCTGAGAAATCTGTTGAGACTCAAAGCGAAAGCAAACAAACACGGAGAAGTACGTCTCGTCGAGATCGGCAAAGCGTCGCTAGAATGCCCTAAAAGGGCCCATTTTAAACTGGCGCGATGCACGTGGAGGCACGTTCGCAAAACGAAACGTTGCCCACTTTGGCAATGTCTGTAGAAGTTCCCAGGCAAGTTGCCTGGCCGGTCGAAAATTAAATTTCTCTTTCACGCGGTCCATTCCCAATTACGTCCACGACAAAATATAAATTCCCGCGTATTTCACATCGATATCCGGGGCTCCTTTCTTCGTCTCCTTGCCTCGAGACGCATCTAATAATTGGCTTCGTTGAAAACCGCACTCCGCGACGAATCCTTTTCCACCTCTTCCTCCTCCTACGTTTCTCTCTCTCGTCCTTTCTTCGCCAACCAACGCGTTACCTTCCTTTCCCGGCCTTCGTCTCTCCTTCTCTCTCTCTTTAGTCGTCCTCGAAGATCCGGGCCGCTCCTTCCCGGTCCATTGAGCCGGCCACGTGGGAACTCAAGGGGTATTTTTACGTTTCGCCATTCATGTGGACCACTATAACAGATTGTTTCTCGGAAAGGGTGAGTCGGGCGGGGGGCTCCCCTTTCGTAACACGGCCCTGTATCTATCCGGCAACCAGCTAATGACGCGGTGAGAGCGTGGAGAATGATCGTAAAAGGCCGAGAATTGGTTCGTTTTGTCTCCACGCTGTCTCAGTTCTTCTCTCTCCTTCCACCTTACCTTCTCTCTGTGTCTTCTATCCTTTTTTTTCTCCTTTTCCTCGTCTCGTACTTTCGTCCCCCCTTTGCTTCGTCGTCGTTCCTTTTCTTCTGTTTCTACCGTTCTTTCATCCCGACCTGGCTTGGCGCGCGCACATTGGTGACGATCTATTCGCAGTCATCAAAGAGACCAAGCCGACCACACGATTCCCGATCGCATGGCCGTGGTCCTTTGAGCAGGCGCGTGTTTAGCCTCTCATTGTGATGATGATGGGGAATTAGCCGGAGTTTTATGCGCGCAGGCGCGTGTCCGCGCTGATGGAACAGGGAATAACAGCTGCGGCTAATGTATTCCGTTAATTCGATAGAGAGCCGAGCATCGAGGGCATTGGTTTCCGTGACGGTGACGAGGTGAGAGGCTGCTGACGCTCTTTTGTCAAGCAATTGCTCGGCTGCTTCGAGGATGAAGCAGTGTTTGATTAGAGAGCCTCGGCTATTTGCTTTCGAATAATGGCCACGCGGCATGCGTGGGCCCCGGGTCTCAGATTCACGCCAGCCTTCCGAGGCGAGAGGTGATTATAAAATAGTGGCCTGATAGGGGGAGAGTAATGGAATAAAAATTGTTTCGGGTTAATCGACTGGGCCTGGCAGCGGGATGATGAGCTTGGGCGCGGGAGATGCCGGGACGCTTTTAAACTTTGTTTTTCCGACGGCAGTGTGTTAATCGGTCTCGTTGCTGGAACGATCAGAGAAAAATCCAGGTAATTTCGGTGTTAGATAAATTTGCAAATGCGCAATGACTAGAGCCAGTCAAGAGCTTTGATTTATGGCGTCGAGATTAATATTTCGAAGTTACTTCCGAGAATATTAAATATTGAAAGTTTGGAATCAAGAAATTGATAGGGATATAGAAATGAGAGGAAGAAGGACGTTCAATGGTAAGTTCTTTGTTATTCGGAGTTAAATAAATTTGTGGATGTGTAATGGAAACTAGAACCATTCAAGTGACACAGAGGATGTGATCTATGAGCTTTGATCTGTGTCTTCGAGCTTGATATTTCGAATTTAGCTCGAAAAATGTTAAATAATGAAAGTTCGATGACATGAAATTGATAGGGATAAAGAAGCGAGAGGAAAAAGGAAGTTCAATGGTAATTTCTTTGTTATTCGGAATTACGTAAATTTGTGGAAGCATAATGGAGAGTAGAACTATTCAAGTGACACAGAGGATGTGATCTATGGCTTAGAGCTTGATATTTCGAAGTTACATTCAAGAATGTTAAATATTGAAAGTTTGGAAGCAAAAAATTGATACGGATAAAGGAACGAGAGGAAGAAGGAAGTTCAAATTCGTTGCAACTTTGCAAGACCGCTTCACACAACGTCAAATGTTAGAATCTGTTTTACGGAAATTGTTAAAATTAGGAGTAGATCGTGACAAGTTACCAAAGTGATGTAAACATAAGTTAACAATGATACTAAGCTAATGTAACTTTCGAAATTATTGCAAACATTGTCAAATACCGAGTATTTTCACAAAGCTATTCCAACTTTTTTACACCACTTCAAACAACGTCAAATGCCAGAAATTCAATCACAAAGATTGTCATAAATGACAGAGTAGATCATGATAGACTATTAAAGTGACGCAAGAAAGAATATATATCAATTTTTAATTGCAGTTTCCTATACAATTACGAATCCAATGCAACTTCTCCAAATTATCATAAACATTATCAAACACCTAAAACTTCATCATAAAGATTATCAAAGAAAGCAGAGAAACACGTCAGAATATTAAAACCATGCGTGAAAAGACCAATTCAGTTTCCTCAAACCGCTTCAAATAACATCAAACGATGTTGAAAAATCAAATCACGTTCAAATATCACAATAATTCCGCAACACGGGAAATGACAATGCAACCTTCTTGTTAAGGTGTTTTATTAGAAAAAGAATGGTAGAAAAATATATATATTTATTTAAAAGACATACATTTAGAACTGTCCTGCCTCTTTAGAGTTGAAAAACATAAAACAAAATACACACCATAATAAAAAAGATAAAAAGAGGATGTCTCGACATCCTCAGAATATTGGATTGTATGTTTAACGTTCAGTTCCACTTCGACGGTCCCAAAAAAGTCCAACACAGCTTTCCAAACTTTTTCGAACAACCTCAAACATTTCCCTACGAACAACACTCGATAAATCCGCGAAATCTTGTCGGATTTAGCATCCACATAACTTGGAAATTAGTGGAAGCCACATGCGACGCGAGATGTAGTCGGACAGCGCGTGAAAGCTTCACTTCGACAGTCCTAAAGAAGCTCAACACAGCTTCCTAAACTACTTCCAACGACTTGAAACATTCCACCAACGAACGACACACGATAAATACTGGAAATCTCATCGAAATGGCGACGCAGTTAACCTGGAAACCAGTGGAAGCCACATGCGACGCGAAAGGTAGTTGAAAAACGCGTGAAAGTTTTACTTCGACGTTCCCAAAAAAGTCGGACACAGCTTATTAAAATGCCTCGAGCAGCTTCAAACGTTTCTCAACAAACGACACTCGATAAATCCGCGAAATCTCGTCGAATTTAAAATCCAGCTAACCTGGAAACCAGTGGAAGCCACATGCGACGCGAGAGGTGGTCGGAAAGCGCGTGAAAGCGCGACGGAAGAAGGAAGGCGGCGCTGAGGACGGTGTTCACGGTGGCGATCGCGGAGTCACGAAAATAATGATTGATCGAGCAATTAAATTCCGTTGTCGTACGGCAGGCGGGGGCAGGTGCAGCCGTGTAGCACGCCGCGGGGTGCCGTTCGGCCACAATTGCTGGTAATGAGCCAGCCTAAGGCCTTCTGACGGGCCTCGTACGCCCCCTTGCCTACGAATTCGCATTCTCACGTCCATCTACAGGGGCCACGATGACAACAGAAATCGACCAACACGCGGCAAGCGGCGGGTATCCCGGTCTCCCCGGGCTGGTTCCAAGGAATTCCGCTTGATTTCGAAGAAACTTCCAGCGACGCGACGGCACCGCGTGATTGACCTTTAACAACCGACAGCCGCTGCCGCCTTTTCGACGCGTCTCTCCCCGTTTTTTCGGCACCCCGCCGCAGACCCACCCGACGTAACGAGGCTGAAGAATATCCTTCGGTTACGCGACCGTTCTTCCTCGCGTGTGTCCATCGACAAGTGTACACGAGTGTCCGAAACGTGGGTCCAGGTTTTATATTAACCCTGAAATCTCTTCTTCCGCGATGTTTGAGGAATATCGCGAATTTTCGTAAATGAACGTCGCGTAGCTTGAAAATCAACGCGATGACAATGAAACTTAGAAATATCACGATGAGTATAAGGAACGTAGGTATAATTAGTAATTGCAAAAATAATATTTATGTTATTGATCCTTTTGTTACTATGAGTCACCATAATCAACATTCATGAAAATCGAGCCAAATACTCAGTTTCTTTCTTTCTTTTTTCAAGAGGCTTGGCTCCGAATGCTAAAGACTACACTATCATTTCTTTTGTGTTTTTATTTGTCGCTACCCTTCATTCTACGAGAGGGACCCCAGAGAGAAAATTGGTTAATTAACGCTAAGTATCGCGAGAAAGTAACCGTGAACTATGTAAAAATCGACAGTCCTAGTTTCGAGTAATCAGAAGAATAAAATTCACCGAATTTTGGTAGTCTCTCAGTCGCCATTTATTTCAATTCTACAACTTAAAAGTCGAATAATTATTTCAGTATACCATGTATCATCGAGCTTATCAAGCCATAAAAAAAGCTTCGAATCACCGAATCTACAGTTACTTTAAAAAGAATCTTCGAACTCGAAGAGTTAACCCTTTGCGGACGAAACTAACAAAATTAATTCAATGTGTACCAAACGATTAAAAACAACAAATCGGGCGAAATTCTTTGAATAAAAAAGTATGTAATACATCAATAACAATACTAAAATTATTTTTCGCTGTATTCAATGCAGCTTTCATTCAGAAAAATTAAAAAACCACTCCACGTATCTTATAACATTCGTCCCTAAAGTGTTAATTATTCGTCTTCTCAGTCTCGTGGTCTAATCGTGTAAACGTTGATAAGATTCCTCGTGTTTCTGAATTTAATCTAATCCGAAGGGTTAATAAAATCCCGGTGAACAACCCTCGGTGAGAAAAGTGAGCAAAGATCGAGACTCCGCGAGTATACGTTCCCCTGCTTGGTCTCCGAGGAGATGAAGCGACCATTTCACCAGGCTACATCCACATGCGCGCGACTCGGGCCCCCTTCCTGGGCCCGTCGGCGCGGGGGCAGCGTGGGTGTATCGACGGAGACAAGATGAACGTTAGAACACGAACGCGACGTCCTCTCGTTCGGCAACGTTCGGCCGGTAATGCATGGGTTTTGTGTCGCGGCGGGCGGCACACTTTGTAACGACCGCGGCCTTTTGACTCGATTAATCTTCGACGTATGTATGTACACGCGCTACATATATCCAGGAAAATATCGCCGGTGTGGACGCGTACGTGTAAGCGGCGCATGCGCGTGCGTGGACGCCGCGCCGCGGCGCGGCGCGGCGCGCTGCTGGGCCCGGCGATACATTCGGGAATAGTGTCGTGCTGCGCGGATGGGAGCCGTTCAAGTCGGCCTGCCGCTAAGCGCCATGAAAATATTGCCCCCTGCTCGACCTGTATCCGCACCCCTTTACCACGTTCTACCGGCGAGGAACGAGGTGACACGGCCGCGAGATCCTCTTTTTTCCGCGAGAAGCGGCTGGATGAAATGTGACGCTGGATCCTCCGATCCGAGGCGCAGGATTCCCTGGCTTCGACCAACGGGACAGAACCGCGGATGTAAACACGTGCACGTGATCGACGAATACAGAAGATGAACTTCGCGGTTCTTCGGGTACAAATGGTGGAGGGGGTAGTAAATATGCGTTTTCTAAATCGATTGGAAAGATGAGTTGGGAATTGTGGGAATTCTGGGAATCTTTGACTTGGTTTTTTGAAGCAGAAAGAAGATTGATATTTAGTTTGATATTTAGCGGTCTTTGCAGAGAAACAGGGCTTATTGAGACGAAATATAATATATTATAAATAAATATAATATATTGAAATGAGATATAATATATTAATGGGAAATTAAGTGGCGAAAGGGGTAGGAAGTCTGCCTTTTCTGGTTCGATTGGGAAGATGGGTTGGGAATTGTGGGAATTCTGGGAATCTTTGACTTGGTTTTTCTAAGCAGAAAGAAGATTGACGTTGATATTTAGCAGCCTTTGCAGAGAAACAGGGCTTATTGCGACGAAATATAATATATTATAAATAAATATAATATATTGAAATGAGATATAATATATTAATGGGAAATTAAGTGACGAAAGGGGTAGGAAGTCTGCCTTTTCTGGTTCGAT
Organism: Euglossa dilemma; assembly: GCA_002201625.1. NCBI lineage: Eukaryota > Metazoa > Arthropoda > Insecta > Hymenoptera > Apidae > Euglossa > Euglossa dilemma. The sequence goes on from NIJG01000163.1 coordinate 20,546, forward strand.
TGGGAAGATGGGTTGGGAATTCTGGGAATTCTGGGAATCGTTGACTTGGTTTTTTAATCGAAATCGGGAATAATCAGCTTGAATGAGAGAAAAATAAGATTGACATTTGACAGTCTGTACAGATAAAGAAATAGGAAATAGAGAAATAGGATAGAGAAATGATATATTAGTGCACGTGTAATCAGTAGGTATTAACTATTTAATAGGCGAATTTCACGGGCCTCGAATCTGCTGGTGAAGGGGGTAGTAAATCTGCATTTTGTAGTTTGATTGAAAAGGTAGATTAGGTGTGAATAGGGTTACAATAATGGATTGTCTTCTGGGAATTATTGACTTGATTTTTTAATCAAAATCGGAAATAATCAGCTTTAGTGAGAGAGAGATAGAAGACGTTTGACAGTCTGTACAGAGAAATCATTGAGATAAAGAAATAGTATATTGGCGTAAGTATTAACTATTTAACTTAAAGTAAAAATATGTGGTACTAGGGCACGGGTCAGAAAACGCTGCCTTCTCACAAAATTTATAACATAACTACAGAATATCAGGAGTACACTGATTGATTTAAAAACAGTGTACATACCATAAGTTCAGTTTTAAAAAATTTCCAACGGTTGTATCCTTTGATATTTGTTTCTGTTGATTAAAAGTTTGCCGACCACTATACTAGGATAACTTATTCTGCCACTATCACAAGTACAGACTCGAAGATTATCAAAAATGGCGTCAGGAATAAACTAAACTTTCTACTTGAACTTTTAAACTCTATAATTGCGATAGTAGATGCACCAGATTTGTAATATCACGAAATGAATAGCTTGAAAAATTGTGCAGCCTTTCATTTAACTCACTAGCGCCACCACAGTCCATATCTCCAATAAATGCATCATATACATTCTATACACCATTGAATTATTTTCTAATTTCACCGATACAATCTCGGTCTTTTCGTTATATCCATTCAGGAATTATTAATCAGAATTTCTCACAATTCCTCAAAAATCAATATCTATTTCTTCATAACCTCCGTATTGCCAAATACCGATTAAACTCATAAAAATTCCAGTAACCCACACCACTCCCTCATTTCATCATCCTCAAATACCAAAGCTCAAATACGAAATCCCGAACAATTCCTCGTAAAAAATCTCAAATTACCCCATTGAAGTATCCCGACGATTTCACATCGCGTCGCGGCACGCTCGTTACGAATCGAATACCGAAAGTACGCTCTGCGTGGCCAATCGCTAATGACATACCCCTAATTACCCAAACAATGGAACTCTCGCGTCACCGGAGAGTTCACCTCGAACCACCGAACCACCATAACGGGAAGCCGCTAATTCGAAATCGAAAGCCGACCTCTAATCTCGCTTTCACCGCGGTTTCAACCCCGCGCTACCAATTAACAAACAAGAAGAGCGAGCGCAACAAAAGGCGATTTCACGAAGATTGCATGCCATTAGCCGCGTCGAAGGCGGCTTTCAACGGAACCTTCACCTACTCCCGCAACGAGAACAAATGTATCCAGCGAGCACCGCTGGATCCCTCTCATATTAGATCAATTATTCACCGTAATCGTTCCGATACTACCGACCGGGACGGGGATAAAAGGCCGAAAAGGAAGAGGACGAGGAGGAGGACGGGAAGAAGCGCGAGGATCCTCGCAGCTCCCGGGGTGAAATCGCCGATTGGCAAAGCAGACGTGGCCGGTTGCGTGAAAAATGGCGCGCGAACGGGGCCTAAGGGCGGCAAATGAGGCGCGCGCGAATCCGCGTTCGTTAATGCGCGCCTCTTACCATAATCTAATATCCGTTGATATATGGGGTGAGCCGATGGGGCGCCGTGGCCGCGCAAAGGTCGTAACACCGGGGGTCGGCCGTGGATATTTACAATTTTAATCATCGTCTCTGCGTGGGACTCGCTCGACCACTCGCGATTTCTCCTTCAAAGAATCCACCTTCTATCGGACAGTTTTCATTTCGCATGACGGATCACGTGTCGGACGGTCATCGGGAACCACGTGGGCCCCCTCGATCGCGCCGAGGGGAGAGGCTGATTCGTGCGGCGATAGTTCGGGACTCAGGCCCCTTAGCTTCGAGGAGCTGCTTCGAAATGGGTATCCGATGGGCCTCGGTTTTCGGGGATGGGGCATCGATCGATTCTCCATTGCTTTCCAGACGCGAAATTTTCGATTTTTCATTTCTCGGTTTGTTCTCCTCGTGTGCGATCGTTTTGTTGTTGTACGGGTGAAATTGATTTGGAGTTGAATGAAATTTGGGGGAATTTTGGTTCGCGTTTTATTTTTGTAAGATTTTCGTAAGAGTCGTGAGTCCTATGATCAATCGTTTGTATAATAAATACAATATTAATATAAATGCTTTCGAGACGCGAAATTTTCAATTTGGTTTCCTCGTGTGGAATTGTTTTGTTGTTGTACGGTTGGAATTGATATGGAATTGAATGAAATTTTGGAGAATTTTGGTTCACGTTTTATTTTTGTAAAATTTTCGTAAGAGTCGTGATTCTATTGTTAATCTGTACAATGATTAATCGTTTGTATAATAAATACAATATTAATATAAATGTTTTCGAGATACGAAATTTTCGATTTTTCATTTTCTGGTTTGTTCTCCTTGTGTGGAATTGTTTTGTTGTTGTACGGTTGAAATTAATATGGACTCAATTAAAATTTTAGGAAAAATTTTGGTTCACGTTTTATTTTTGTAAGATTTTCGTAAGAGTCGTGATTCTATTGTTAATTTATGCAATGGCCAATCGTTTGTATAATAAATACAATATTTATATAAATGCTTTCGAGATGGAAAATTTGCACTTTTTCATTTTCCAGTTTATTTTCGTGATACGGAATTATTCTATTGTTATCGTGTTGTACAATGTTATAGATGAAATTGGTAATTTTGTTGGTAATGAAATTGATTTAAATTGTTGGAATTTATGAGGTGGAAATTTTGATTAATATTTCGTTTTTGTAATGCAAAATTATGATTCTATTGTTATAGATAAAATTGCTAATTTCGTTAATAATGGAATTAATTCAGACTGAAGAAGGGAGTAGAATTTTCTAAATAATATTATTCTGCCTTATTAAGAATAAATTATATAAAATTATATTACTGTAAATCAATTTTCCCATTTTATTAGTAGTAATTAAATTAAATTAAATTTCGTAATTTAAATTACAAAAATGAGTGAGATTTAGTATTTTATCATTAGAAAATTATAATAACTGAATTTTACGTGAAATGAAATGAATTTAGATCCCTATAGGGTTACATAATTTGAACGATATTTAATATTTAACAACAATAAGAACAATATTTAATATTGTATTGTTTAATAACAAATTTCGAACTTAATTTAATCATATAAATTTAGAATACGAAATATCTGTGCATCTAACTATCACACCTCTCAAATAAAATCATTAAATCCAACACAAAAAAATTTCGTGTAACTTAAACGCGTGAGTTTGAATTAAATAAATTGAAGAAGAAGAATGAACTCGAGGCCCAAAGATATCTGCGATTCTAGAGAATAAAACCCTTGAAAAGGGAACAGAACTATTACGAGGCAAAATTCGAGATGAAAGTGTTCGAAAATCGCTATAGCATTAAACCAATCGCTTCCCGTAGACGACGAACAATAAGAAAGAAAAATCGAGAACGTAACATCCCATAGATTTGAAAAAAAACGTTTCGTCTCTCTCATCCTTTCACCTGTTTTCCCCAAATATCCGTGGCTCATGCCCGCCTACCTTTTATCCGCTGTCTTCTAGCACCCTTCTGTCTCCCATTCTTTGCACAGGGGTTCCTTTCACCCCATGAAACACGAGCTGCCCTGGCAACGCCCCCTTCGTTATTCGTTGACAAAGGACTATAGACATCGAGCCTCGAGGCGGTAGCTTTGACCACCTGTTGCCATTTCTGTCACCTTCCTCGCGCCCCATGCTCTCCTGTAACACTTGCCTTTGCTAATATTCCTTTGTACCCATTGTTTCGCGTGTAATCAGCATATTATACGAACGAATCAGTGAAATATTCCAAGATTCGTTATTTTCTGGAGAATCGTAATTGTTTAATACGAATTCTAGTTTACCATGTCCAGCATCTTCGAAAGAAAAATTAGAAATTTATTTTCAATACGAGAAGTTAAGTATTAATTAAACAATTAAAATTGGAAGTAAAATAAAATCACGCAATTCCTTAATGTTACTTGAGAATTAATTGGGAATAAATAATTTGGTCCACAACCGTTGCCATATTAGTGTGTTGCTATATTAGTGTTGTATTTGAGTAGCATGTGTTATGCGAGTTTGTTCTTGGTTTATTAAACTAAATAGCTAAATCTACCACGATCAAATGATGACGGTGAATGAGAAAGTAGTAACATATAAAAAATGTAGAATGACAGAAAACATAAAAAGATCATCTACGCAGGGAATTATAAGAATAATAGTATAGATGATAATGTTGGTGCGGAATTTCGAAGGACAGGTAATTTAAAGCCACTGTTAGTTTAACGTTTCGTCTCATTATTATTTTTCTTCCTTTTCCTGCGACATATCGTAAATATTAAATTCCCAAAATTTAATATCACGGATCATTTAAAAACACGGTAGATTTGACGTGACCTTAGCGTTATTCTTCTTCCTTTTCTTTCTTTTCCTGCATCGTTTCATAAATATTAAGTTTCCAAAATTTAATATCACAGGTCATTTAAAGTCATGATGGGTTTAACGTTAAACGCGTGGTCTCACTATTATTTTTCTTTCTTTTCCTACGATATTTTGTAAATATTAAATTCTCAAAATTTAATATCACAGGTCATTTAAATCCACGATGGGTTTAACGTTAAACGCGTGGTCTCACTATTATTTTTCTTCCTTTTCCTACGATATTTCGTAAATATTAAATTCCCCAAATTTAATATCACAAATCATTTTAAATCACGATAGGTTTAGCGTTAAATGTGTAGTCTCAGCGTTATTTTTCTTTGTTTTCTTCTATTTCCTACGATATTTCGTAAATATTAAATTCCCAAAATTTAATATCACAGGTCACTTAAATCCACGATGGGTTTAACATTAAACACGTGTTCTCACTGTTATTTTTCTTCCTTTTCTACCCTTTTCTTCTTTTTCCTACGTCATTTCATAAACATTTAATAAATATTAAATTTCCAAAATCTAATATCACAGGTCATTTAAATCCACGATGGACTTAACATCAAACGCGTATTCTCAGCGTTATATTTCCTCCCCTTTTTCCTTTCCTCCTTTTCCCGCGACATTTCGACTTTCGTAAATATTAAATTTGCAAAAGCAACAATGAGACTTGCACCATTTACAGTCTCTCTCCAAATGGATAATTCCGTGGAGCAGCTCGAATCCGCAGCTCCTCGAGCGTGTAGCACCGGTGGTCGAATAGAGTAGCGACAACACGTGGGTATACGTAATTAAACGGGGAGAGGCCCGATAACTTGACGTGGCGCCGGTTTAACGCGTTAATTATCTCGTTCTTGCGAGTACAGTCCGGTTAATGAGGCTTTCGCTTGTAACTCGCCTCCTACGTGCCCAGCACGCGCGCTCATCCCAGGTGAAATTGCTTTTATCGTTCGTTTATCCGGTTTCACGCTGCACACCGGCGCCCCTCGCATTATTTACGGTCCTTTAAATCCGAAATGCAGACGATTCGCGGTTTTTCCACGCCGATTCCACGAGATTGTCGCGATGGGATTAGCGTGCTTTTTTCCAACGAAACCGCGTTCACGGAGAGAAGTACAGCGCGTAGAGATATTCTCCAGTTCGATGAAGTTCCTTCGATTTTTACGCAATCTCGCTTTATGTCGTTTTATGCAAATTCGCTGGGAACATGGGAATTTCACGTCGCAGGATTTTCCGGGGAGTTTGGGTTATCGTGAGATTGGAGAATATCGTTGGATTTACCGGATTTTATTGTTTTGAAATAACACGCGTGAGGTAATGCAGGAAATTTTAAAGATAAATTAGTAATATAACGATTATGATTAGTATATTAGGTTGGGTTAGGTTTTCTAGTTTAATCATTTTAAATGGATTACTTTTTACCTAACAATATAGGGTTATTATATTAGGTTGAAGAAAAAGAAATTCATTTAAAATTATAAAAATAATGGATTTATTCTTCCACGACCTAATATAATTTATTATTGGGCGAAAAAAGATCC
>NIJG01000163.1:144111-155451 GCA_002201625.1 Euglossa dilemma
AAAAAAAAAAAAAAATTAACATGATTAGTAGTAACATTAAGTTAATCGCTGTAACACCTAAAAATAGATTTAAAATAACCGATAAATACTATTTCTTTTTTCGAATTGAAAACATGTTTCGTGTGTTTTTTTTTCTTTTTACACATATAAGGTAATACTTCTTACAACATTCGCTCGCAGAGCGAATAGAAAGAGATAAAATTTCAACTTCGTGCTTAATATCGATATTCCTCTCCGAGAAAACAATTTGTATAAAAAGAGAAGGGAAAAATAAAGAAAACAACTTGACGCTTCGAAGATCGCAGAACATCGGAAAGCAACATGCAAATACATTCCGTTCCCGAGCCAGGAAGGTCGTATCAATTTATAACAGTATTCCCCAGTAATCGCTATACCGTAATCAACAGAAAAAACAACATTCGGAACTCAGAAGTACACGATGGATAAAACGATCTGAATTTAAATATTGGGAACAAAGAAACAAAAATTGAGCTATTTACACTTTACATCCAACACCTTCGTTTCGATTCTTCTTCGTTAATTCGGCTCGACCAATGTTAGAACGATCGATTGTCCCGTTAATACTCGTCAATATGATCAAAAGAATAAAAAAAAAAAAAAAGATCAATAGCATTTCACGATACGTGACGCACACGCATATTACACTGATTCCGCCACTCGCATTATCTAACGATGGCCTCTTAGTTTTGTTTAAGTTTAGCGAAATCGATTTCAGCATAATTGAAGCCTTCTTGGGATGCTGGCGATATAGGTGCCGTGTTGCCAACCTCGGGAAGATCTAGACTAGCGTAGTGCAAAATTTCCGCATCGGCTTGCACTTTATCGAAACTCTCCTTTTCTAATGGGCTTGGCATGGTGCTGGGCGTAGGCGTCGGCGTCTCGTCTTGCAACTTCGGAGACGGCGGTTGCTTTTCAATGGTTGGCTTAAAACCGGACAATGTGGGACTGGTGTTCGGGGAAGCGGTAATCAAACGTGGCTTTGATACATTTAAGTCGGCAAACTTTTTTGTTACAGCATTTAACGTATTATCTTGCGAGGCTAACGAGTTGTTCAATATCACTCGGTTAACTTGATTATCTTTCCCTGTAGGACTAGACGGTTTATCGTTAATTAATTTTGGCAAAGTGTTATTCGCCTCCGTTACAGGAATTGAATTTACCATGCTAATTCTACTACTTGTAGCTTCTACAATTGTACGATCGTTACTACACGACGAGGTGATATTCAGCTCTGACGATTCGTCGGTACCCTTCTGATGGGTGAATGATTTCTCAGGCGACTGAGGACTGTTCAATGAAAAAGGGAAAATAGTCGCTGAAGAACCTGTCGGTGTTGCCCGCGGCGGTGACGCGGGTGTGCTCGCTAAACTTTCTGATTCCGGACTTCCGTTTAGAGGTAAGAAACTAGGCGCTTTTATAGGTTTATTTCCTGCTTGGATTGCGATTGGCTGCGAACGCGACTTTTCCTTGCGACTACCAGATCGTGTGGCTATTATTTTACGATTGTTTCGGTTGCTCATGTTCATGTTTATGTAGTCTTGTTCTAAACTTGTTCTTGGTTTGAAGTTCATGTCAACATAGTCGGCAGGTGGGCGCCGTGGAAGATCGACTGGTGCTGTTCTTGTGGCTCCTGAAACACAAATCACGTTTAAATATTAGTATTCTATATTCCACAACAGTCGAATATTACTGAAATATAAATCACATAAAATACGTGTGTTTGAGAAATATTCAAAATTGTTACAGATTAATAAACTTATTAATTTTTTTTGTTAAGCATGAAATAACAATTTAGTAGTCCATTTAGGAAAAAAATAATATAAATACTTAAAAGTAACGTGAAGTAAACGTTTTTTTAGAGATATTATATAAACATTTTTAAACATATAAATATAAATATATACAAATGTAGAATTACATGATTAATTAATTACACGTATGTTTGAAAATTGTTAAAACAAATTGTTTACCTGGCGGCCCATTCGACTGTACGCATTCTTCTTGCATAGGCGATGAAATTTGCTTAGGACTTGTATCGGATTGCGACCAATCCTCCATTACACTATCCATTCTCATGCATGGTCCTTCTGCTTCTTCCACCGGCTTCAAAGTTGTAATTACGGGTTTATGAATGGAAGCAGAGGACGATACATGAATGTGACTATGATTCTGATTGGCAGTGATTGTATTGTTATTGTTATTACGGTTAATCTGAAAAGAATTTCACAGAGAATTGAACAACCATGAATTAATATAAATATAGTAGCGTTAAAGATAAATTCAACGAGAAAGGAATTAGTCTTCCAGTGTAATCAACCTCGTTATTAATACATGCAATATTAAATATTACAAAAATAAATCGATTATACCTTATTTATGCGGCTCATATCGACGTACGGGGCAGTGGTCGACGAGGGCGGTTGTCCAGGAGACATATCAACATAGGAACTAGTGTCGGTGGCAGTAGAGTACGAATGCGACTGAGATTGCGACTGCGAATAAGATGAAGGCGGTGAATTGAAGGTTGTAGAAATACTGGGTTTCGTGAAATCCAATTCCATTAGGTCCTCCATTCGTTCAGAGGTTATAGAACAACCAGAATTGTGCCCCCAAGAGCTCGACAGCAACGGTGCCGAGTTTGACTTATTGGAGCTTGAGCTTTCACAACCAACTGGCAATAGTGCAGTAACTACATTCGCTAACCTGCCGATCTCAGGTCTCTTAGATCTACTACCTACAGAGAATGCTCGTACTCTGCTAGCTTCCTGCTGAGTGACATCCAATCTGTGTACAAGAAAAGAGAATAAATCAGTGATTGTTCGGTAAGTATCAATCTATCGCTTTTACAATAATCCTTTGCAGTCCGAATTATATTTCAATTTTATTACCAGTAGCCCTTAACGTTTCTAAATTTATTATTTGGAATTTATTTCGACTAAAACATAGGGCTATTTAAATAAATAAAGGAAGATACAAATTCGATTACAAATCAGTTATATTTACACTATTGTTATACTTTGTAATTTTCATTCAAGTGTAAATCTCTTGAAACAATTTCCCAATGTTGAGTCATACTCAATATAGGACCGCAAAGGGATAAACATTCCTCTCAATGGTCAACGTTGATACGTTACATTGATACAATTAATAGGAATGTTTCATACCTATTTTTACGATGCCTGTTTACGGGTTCTGGCCGAGACCCAATGGAATAAGCTCTTGCTGGCCTTGCTTGCAAATCTTCTCCAGGAGGAAGGAAACTCGTTATCTTGTCCAGATGATACTCAGAGAATCGTAAGTCTGTACTAGGTGTGCCGGAGGTAACGGAACAGCTACTGCCACCGTGCGATAGATCATCAAGAAAATGGCCATTGTGATTATGCGAAAGGTCCATATCGACGTATCCGTTGTTGCCAACGGGTGCCATAGGCACGTAACCTTCCGGTAAAGTATTCGATTCCTCTACAAGGGAGGATCCCCGTGAATGCGAGTGTCCTGTGCCCGAACTCATTTGCATGTAGGCTCCGCTGCGGCCAGGACTCGATCCACAAGGGCTGCACATTTCTATGTAGGAACTTTGCTGTAAACACAGTGAAATTGCGCGCATTATTATTTCGTCTAATAGCTATCTTCATCAGATGATGCAATATATTTCACAAGAATGATGCAACATGAACTTCAATGTTTAAACGCGTTATCATCTATTTACCTAACAATAAAATCTTATGTTAGTAAGTAAAACCAAGATCCATACGCAAGTTTCTGGCTGTAACCTGATTTTTGAATCCACGAACATCGATGTTCGTATTTTTAACAGGAAAATCCTGCTTTTGTAAAAAAATTATCTCGCGCTTTGTAACTGTACTTAGATCTCATTATTCCATTCTTTATCTCGATTTGTATTCTAAAGAAACAGGATTCGAAGTATCGGTAATGTGCCCAGAGAAAGTTCTAACTTCACCATCGTGTACAAAGCGTATTTTTAACTAGTTTTGGAAATTTAATCGCTATTAAAGCAAAATTATTTATAACCGTAAATTCACGAGGAAACATATGAACCGGTGGAACCTTGTTGAACTGTGCCAAGAATGACCAAAAATATAAATTTAGGCGCTAAGAATAGTTAATCATCGCTTGAAAGTGACTCATAATTGCGGATACCTATGCAAGTTATGCACGTATAGAAGCTCTATTGGATTCTACAGCATCGTATGAATACACGCATCGCATTAAACTGATTAAGACGTGAACGTACGTGAGTTCTCGCAGCTATCTTACTTTATAATTAAAACGTATCACACAGCCCTACCGCCGACCCACCTGGGAAGGAGAATGCGACTTGAAATTTGGCGAATATTTATGATGCGAATGCGACGTGGACCACGGTGCATAATCGTCGCCATTCTCCTCCAGAATAACAGGTTCGTCAGGCGTCAAAGAGTGTCCGTATCTCGAGACGGTGCCTTCTTCTAGCACATTCTCCCCGCCGTCGTCCATCGAGAGGGATGATCCCGCGGAGTCCGTGGAACAGGCCCCGGAAGCGGGACTTATAGGCATCGATGCGATCGGCGGCGAGTATGAAACTCCTTTCACGTACATAGAATGCGGTCTCAACACGTGTGAAGCGAAATGCGAGCTTCTCGGATGGCTTAATATCGACGCAGGATGACTCTCGCTGGTGGTGCGTGCCCTGGAAGGCAAACTGTCGCATCTGTCACGCCCGTTTGCACCTAGAAACAAAAAATAGTCAGACATGTTGCTGCGAAAACGTTCGATTCGGGAAACAAAATTCGAAAAGCATCCATCCTCCCAGCATAGCAGCGGTTAGTTCATTTGCATAGTCAAATGATTCCATAGATCTGTATAATATTTACGCATATTCAGGTATACAATTTGTTATTTATTAAAACATATATCTTAAATCAAGCAATGAACAGTGATCAAAGAGATGTTTCCAAATGATGAGGATTGTTAGACGGAATACGTATATATATATTTTTTTATATTATATATATATATGTATTTGTCAAACACGTAGAGGGTTAAAAAGAAAACGATAGTTAAAGGAGAAAATTTGGCAATTTGAAGGGCAAGGAGGAAGGGAGGACGAGGCGAAGAAAAAAAAAACAAGAAAACACATCATTAGAATTGAATGCTGTAGAAAATATTCCATCGACTGTTTCGGCACGACGAAAGGAACGTAAAAGGAAGCGTTACTCCGTTATGAAGTATCGTGCAATTGGTCGCATGCGAGTAGAAGCTTGCATATCAACAACGGTAACGATCTCGCGGAAAGATCGTAAATTATATATGACGCAACAGCAAGTAGTTCCGAAATCGAGCATGTTCATTTGCGGACTGATATACTCCCATAGAAAAAGGGGGGCAAAGTTTGAGAGAGTAGGGCGGGGGAATAAGAAGAAACAGGAAACAGCGAGGCAAAGACACTGAAAGAGAAACAAAGAATATCTCTTGCTGATTTATCGTATGACGAAACAAAAATACATACAGCGTAAAACTGATCTTTTAGATGATTGCATTTGATTGATAATGGCAGCTAAGGGCAGCGACAAGGTTCTCTGATGGGATATTGTCGCGGTTGTGGTTGTGGTGGTCACGGTAGCGGTCGTAGTGATGGTAATAGTGGTGGTGGTTGTTGTAGTTGTTGTTGTAACATGAACGGATTGGGAATTATTGACGGAATGGGGATGACTCGCTACCGAATGACGACGTCTAGTGGTAGTGGCACAGTTGGTATTAGTCGAGGCAATCCCAGCAGTCCCAGCCCCGGTACCAGCAACGACTGCAAACCACACAGCTCTCACTGTCGCACAACTACTTTTCCTTTTTCCGAATACTATTTTTTTATAAAAACTTAACCGACGCACTGGTGATAATGATTCAGACCTGATCATGAGACTTTTGCCGGAGAGAATAACGCTTGATATTCGCGAGAAGATCATAAACGAATAGAATGTTTACTCGAATTTTTTGAAAATCAAATTCCGTCTTATGTCAGACCGCGTAACATATTTGTTTTCGTTCCACTCGGTCTCGTTAATATATATCTATATATGCCCGTCGTATGAATGATGTTGAAACATATTGTGCAATACTAGGCACTAGCTTTTGAACACAGTAATCGATAAAAGACTTGCACGTTTCGTTGGAAAATTTGTCAATTAATAATTTATTCTGAATATTATATAGTTATTCGACTGTTTTGTAAAATCTACAATGGAATAGTCTGTGGCGTTGATATATAATAAGTCGTGTTAACGATGTAGTCTAATTCTTTTTATCGTATATGATCAATCCTTTTTCCTAGATATTCTTTCAAGTAAAAAATTATAGGAACTAGTGGAACAAATGTCGTGGAAGTAATAACGTTTCTTATAACTTTCTTCTAAAATCAAAAATCTCTGAGCAGTGAACGATGAAAATTCTTTGATATTAGATTTAAGAGTATTGATTGATAATCGCGTTTAACACCTTTTGATACCCACATCTAATGAGAAAAAAAGCATACAACTACAATGACAGAAAACAGACCCGTGACTGTATTGCAAGAAGAGGTACTCTGAGTCTGATTAGATTGCTCCTGTTCTTGAACTGGATCCACCTGCTCCTCGTGTGTCCTGTGTTCCTCTGTAATACCCGCAACCCATTTGTGTTATTCTAAAGCTGAGTTTTTCAATTTTTGTGATTCAGCCGATATTTCAAGACATATAACATAGTGCAGTTATGGTATGATGTAAACAAAAGAAATCAATGTCTTGGACAATTCACACAAGGAAGCGAAAGGAATTTGTAGGATGATTTCTGTACAAAGGAGCTTCTGTGTAAAATGTTTAGTGTAGAAGAGAAAACCAAAACATCAAAATATTATAAACACATCGTCAAGATATTTACATAACTGAAAATATACTTTGGAAGTCAGTCTTTTGTAGAAATTGCAATAAACCATAACTGATATCGTGTTGAACAGAAATAGGTATAACTTGTTAAAATTAAGACTTACCCAATGGTGAATTATGGAATTTTTGTCCAGTATGCCGATGTTGGAGCACAAAAATTGGCTTGCTAGCCTCAGTGGCAGATGAGCTACGCTTTCTTTGACGTGGTCCCACATCATCTTTACTACCGCTAGAATTGCTCATAGAATTCATAATAGCAGCGTGCATATTATGCGCTATATTGTTGTCCTCAGCTTCCATCCACAATTCACCACCACCAGTGACTGCTGAACGACCTACTTCCATATAGAAGATACGATCCATATACCCACATCGTCTGATGCAAATTAGCTATGAAATAAAAGTTTCGCATTAGTCTCTCTTCTCGAATACAACGAGAATTTATTTTCATAAATCTCATACTATGTCATCTATTAAGATAGTGAGCTTACAGGAAATTCTATAGAATCTGAATTATCCTTTGCCCCAATTTTTACTAAGCTTAATGTTCGATCAGTTAAACATAGCCTATAGGGACCATGAATATTCTTTCGTTCACCTAGTCCTTTTTTCTGCATTGTAACTTGCCACACATGTTCTGAAATAAAATATTATATTTATGCTTCACTATAATTAATAATATATAACATAGTACTGCGAAATAAGCTAACTGTAATCGTAACGTTCATTTATAAACCGTTAGAATATATCCCTATAAATAAAGAAAAGTATATTTTATTTCACACAGTTCAAAACAGATTTATATTATTCCCTGAAACTTTGACAAACAATTAATAAAATTATCTGCTCACAAAAAAAAACATATTCAAAAAAGACAAAGGACCATTAAAAAGGTCGTCTCTACTTAAACTATATTTCTTATTTCGTTCGCCGATCTTATTAGCGTAAAATTCTAAACAACGACGCATTTGGTCAAAGTAGGTAAACAACTAACTATACTGCAACTTGAAAACATTGGAATATCGATATTCGTAAATACCGAATGGTGACTGGAGATTTAAAATTTACGGTTTCCAATATTAATTCTAATTCAAACCGTAATAGCGCATTACCAAATATAGGCCGAGGTTGCTCTCCATCAGCTACATTTCCGCTCTGAAGTAAAAGCATCGCTTTCAGCCATTCATCCCGTTCCTTTTCGCTCTCCAGAATCAGGCAAAAGCATTCATCTTTCGTGTATAACGCGATAACATGTTTGTGTTTGGTGTCCTCGCGTTTATTGATATTGAAGCAGCTGTCCAGCAAGATGCTGCGCTTTGGCGGCTGCCTGTTTTCAAACTTCTTTTTGCTATCATAATATTCGAGGCACGCGGGATACCCTGGTGGCTCGCCACGCAGCACAAAGAATTTTTTCTTCTGCGTCTTTAGCTTCTTCACGTGACCACAGAGAACAACAGGACCTCCAGAGGGAGAGACTAGGCTCCTGCTCGAAGACATCGTCGCAATGACGATCGGACAGGCCGTTGTTGCAAAGAATTTTGCGGATCCTCTTAACGACGCGTTATGCTGTACCATTTACATGGTACACAAACGATTACAGTTGATCAATTCATAACGCGCATCTTATACTTAAACACGCTATGCCAATAGTTCATCGTAGCAGAATGCGTGTTCCCACCCACGTTGTCAAAGGAGCAGCTCGACTGGACGCTCGCACTTCCGTTTACGAACGATTTTTTCACCGAGAAAATACCACGTGAATATCCCGATAATTCTCCGTTGTTACTTTCATCAGAGAGAAAATTCAGTTCGGCGAACGTTATTTGAAAATCCGCGCAGTCGTATTGTTGCTTTTTTACGCAACGTGTGTCTGCCGTCCTGCTTTTATCGTGGAAAGGTTGTCGTCGATATCGTTGTACTCGAGGCACGCTAACAGTGGAAGCACGTGTCGGGGGTAAATAAGCAATAACACGCCACCATGGTGCATGTGCACTGAATGTGTACTAAGGGCGTCGCAGCGTACTTTCCGATGTAATTCAGACAAAGTTGTATTACGAGCTAACCACGTTTTCCAAGGTTACAGAATCGGTAAATTCAATTGCGAGAAATAAAAACTCTCTTTCGCACGAATCCCTTAGAATAATATTACGTGTAACGTTTACGACTTTCTGCAATTCTCGGTAAAGGTTTCGATTCCACCTGTCACGCGGTTTCGTCTAATTTCGATTCGTAGCTCTTCTAGTATCCCAGAGAACGTCGTATTGCACGCGATTTGATGGTGGAAGAAAAGTATCTGCTACCATTTACATGTTTCACATTTGCGAATCCCTTGAACAGGGAAATATTCCAAAGTAACGAGAATTCTTGCTCATGGGTAGAGCTATATGCGTGCACCTGTTTATCGCGTCGAATAATGCAATTTATTGCGTTACCACAATGGTTCGCGGGTATACACACACGGGCAGATATGAAGAAATGCTTGTATACACGATGATACAGAGAGAGACAAACACACGCGGGCGTGTTCACGTGTACACACAACACGGAAAAGTATGCGCGCGCGCGCGCGCGTGCTTGTGGTCGCTGGTTCGTTTGCGAGTACGTTTAGAGGAAATACGTAGAGAGGTAGAGAAAAAGAGAGAGGGACAAGCGATGCACACGCAGGTGGGTGGTTGAACCCCTCTTATCACTGGTAAGCGCGGTATAAAGGCGGCCTGCTTCGGGTAAATAGGCTATTGTCAAGGGCAGGAGAATTTTTTTCATGCGCAATAGTAGGCACATCAAAACACGGCAGCATTCCAAGTCGATGCGAGAACGCACTCTTCCCACACCCCTTATACATATATCGAGCACTTTGCGGAAACACACGAATGGAATTCACGGTATGGTTAACAACACTGTAGCAACGTGCACGTAGTGTGCTAAACGCGAATTCTTGATGGTACGAGTGCGAAATTTGTTTACGACAATCACATCTGCTTGAGGTGAAAAATTCGGGTCTCCTTTCGTACCCACCATCCCTCTCTTCCCCTTTCCGCCCGCGTGCGAACGACAAATACCGCGTCACTTGCGATCACGAACGTGTGCTTTAACTGTTTTCTTTGATAACCAAGTTAAAGATCACTCGATTCCACGGCCCGTACCGTACACGTCGACGTTCGCCAACGACACGCACGTATCTTGAACTTTTTTCCGTCACACGCCTAGACAACTAAATAGGCGCTCATGTCCATCTTGTAAAGGTCATGTGTATGGTAAGCTCCGCAGTTGTAAACAAGATGTACGCAGGCGCTAACCGCTCGAATGGCGGCGACGGTGGAGACTCGATACGCGATACGCCACGACCGTAAATACACATACGTACGTACGTATTTACGTACACATGCGGTTGTCTCTTTTGCAGTGGCGTAACTACCGTGTCAACTAAACACCGCATTGCAGTGGATCCCTTCCGGAAATCGTTCAAGTTCCGCTATGTTTTTTTTCCATCAACGTAAATTGTCGATGATTTAAGTTTGATGTACTCATACCAATAAACAGTTATCTATTTTTATTTTTCATGAGGATAGTTTACGAATTTTTAACGAATTTAAAATTCATTTTACGGTTTAAATTATAAAGGCTTTAATATTTTCTTGGTGACGAGAATATTTATATATGTATATGCATCGAATAATAAATGGATATTACGAATGTTAATGTATTGGAAAGTATGTGTAGTATTACGATGGTATGAGTTTCAAATATTATAATTTCTATTACGCCATTGCTTTCTTTAATGTCTCACACTGACATAGGGCGTCATAATATAGAGACGTGCGCTTACACGAACACGTATGCGTACTTTCAAGTCAAGGTGGACGACTATGGATACACGCATTTCGCTCGCGTCGTTCTGGGTATTGGATCCTCATCAGCAGGGTCGTTCGTACATGCATGAGCATATAAATAAATTTTTCTGTACTAATCAACTATACTAATCATTTTTAATACAGTGTCGAAGAAGAAAATATAGTTTCTAATAAAATGTGACGCATAAACAATTCGGATATGTAAATATAAATTGGTTAAATTTACGTGGAATCAAAGGATGAGAATAAAAATTATTCGTGTACTTCAGTGACTTTACTATAATATATAGATTAAGGATTAATAAAGTGGAAATTTTATGAAGTCAGAAAAATACTAGATATTCATATATAAGGTCCAGAGTTCGTACTTATCCAAATCTAAAGTTTTTTGTTCACGATTCGCATCGCGTATATGATGATTCGATAATTATTCAAGACATTAGCCTTATGACAGTCAATGTATTCAAAAGCATGTTAATAAATGAAATCTGAATAATTAAATAGAATAATTGTATTTATAACAAAAATATAAAATATCTATTTGTTTGTAT